>JACXGJ010004359.1:0-45865 GCA_016801105.1 Esox niger
CACACAAAGACAAAGGGAGCAGAGGGAACATATATACTGAGGGGAATGACTAAATGATGATCAGGTGCGCTAAACGAGACAACAGGTGCAATGAGTTGATGAGACGGGGCGATGGTGTCAGAAGGTTGGTGACGTCGAACGCCGAAGCCCGCCTCCTGCAGGGGGAGGATGGGCAGTAGATGGCGTGGTCGTCACAGTTTCTTTCTTGGTTGGGTATGCTTCTACCCAACATGAAAAACGATCCACTATCACCAAAACGTCTTCGTATCCTTTACTCTTGGGTAGAGTGATTTAGTCACCGCTGGGGCAGGTGCTCGAAGTGTTTGCACCTTCACTTTCCCATGCAAGTTGTTTTTCATACAGGTAAGGCATCCTTTCACAGTGGCTTTCACATTTCTTTTCTTTCTTTCGGATTCCACCATTTGCCTATAAACCTGTTTAGGACTTTGTCAGTCCCTATGTGTCCGACAGAATGTATCTGTGCGGTAAGGTATGGAAGTAATGTGTTTGGTGCCACCCATCGATGGTAGTATTTCCACACACCCTTTCCATCCATTTTAAATCCAGCTGACATCCACTCCCAGACTTCATCCTTTGGAGCGCTGTCTTGCATTTCTCTGATATGTGTCAATGTATCCATTACATATCGTCAAACACGTTTAGGTGGGGTTGGTGTCCTCTTTGCCCCTGCTTTTGCAGCTCTGTCTGCAAGGTTGTTGCCTTTGCTTTCCTCCGTGAGGATGTTTCCATGAGCCTTCGTTTTCAAATTTCTACTTGTGCCAGTGACTGGAGAGCTTCTAGCAGCGACAAAACTTCGGGTCTATTCTGTACAGGTGCGCCCAGTGCCGTCAGGAAACCTCTGTTTCTCTATATCTTTCCAAAATCATGTGTTACGCCAAAAGCACATCTCAAGTCTGTATACATGTTAGCTGTTCTCCCTCCCGCATATCTACAGGCCTCTGTTAATGCTACTAGTTCTCCTACCTGTGCAGATGTTCCTGCTAGTAGAATTCCTGAGGCAACAACATCGGTTACTGTAGTCATTGCCCATCCAGCCTTCCTTACTCCCCCTCCACAATGCTGGAGCCATCAGTGAACAACACATGGCTCGGGTTCACAAGAGGATGTAAGACTGTGAACTTGTCAGCAAGCTGATCCAAAACTAGCTCCGTGCAATCATGAGCCAGCGATGTGGAATCTGCGGTTAGCAACATTCTTGCAAGGTTCGTGGGCGTGCCATGCTGAATAACAATGTTGGGTGCCTCTAGGACAGTGGACCACTTGTTCCACCTGGCGGCAGTAACCTGAGCTGCACGATTCATCATGAGGAGAGTATGCACAGCATGTGGACAATTGATCAGGAGTCGTTGGTCAAGGACCAGTGGTGCCACCATAGCAAGGTATCCTAGGGCTGCATCATTCAATTTCTTTGAAAAATAACCCACTGGTTTCAGACGGTCGCCGTGGTCTTGAGTGAGAACCAATGTCATGTAGCCATCCTTCTCAGCCACGAAAAGCGTGAACGGCTGCCCTGTATCAGGAATTCCCAATGCAGGAACTGTTGATAGTGCCTTCTTCAATGCATGAATGCGTTTCTATGTCGGTCAGAGAACTGGACAGGGTCTTTGGACTGTGGGTCACCCTTCAAGAGATCATTGAATGGTTGTGCTATTTCAGCAAATGAATCCACCCAACACCTGTTGTAGTTACACAGCCCCATAAAGGAACGTAGTTCTTTAATGGTGGTGGGTCCTTTGACAGTCTGTATGGCTGTTGTGCGGCTCTGTGTTCTTTCCCTTTTCCCCGGAGATATCAGTTGGCCCAAGTAAACAACTTGGGACTGCATGAGCTGTGCTTTGTCAGGTCTGGCTTTGTGCCCTTTTTCACTGAGGAAGTCAAGCAGAGTTCGTAGGTCTCGCCCATGAGTTGTCTCGTCTTCCGAAGCCAATAAGATGTCGTCCACATATTGTATGAAAACTGAAGACATCGGAGGCAAATCCTGGAGATGTCTCCGCAATGCTTGGTGGTAGATGGAGGGACCCCTGGTGTAGCCCCTGCGGAAGACGGGTCCATTGATACTGTTGACAATGCACTGTGAATGAAAGCCATGGTCTCACTTCAGGATGTAGGGGCACAGACCAAAAACCATTAGCCAAGTCAATGACTGAAAACACTGAGCGTGTCGGCTTCAATGAGGCAAAAATGGAAGTCGTGTCTGCTACCAGAGGGGTCAATTTGGAAATCGTCTCTTTGGCATTCCTATAGTCTACAGTTACACACCACGCACCTGATGCTTTATGGACGGGCCAAAAAGGATCATTAGAAGCAGAATGTGTCTTTTCAACAATCCCATTATAATTTGACTCCCCTGTTAGGCACATAGGGTCCATAAGAGGGATGGGCCTTAAGAGGGGGTCAGTTAGTTTCCCTCCACCACATCCAACAGTCTCTGCTGCTGTCCGGTGGAAAGATTGCTAAACTTCTGCATCAATGTCGTATTGGTGGAACCTTGTTCCTTAATCCAACCACCTTTGTTTGATCCATCTCTTAGTTTCTGACGTCATTGGAAGTTTTTATAACAGTCTTTTCCCAAGTGACCAGTTCTTCCACAAAAGCTACACTGGATGGGCTTTTTATCAGGGATATCCTCCAGTTGTACTACACGGATCACCGGGTTAGCCGCATGTTGATTCATATCTCTATATAACCTAGACAGGTGATCAGCTGTTTCACCGTATGAGATTTTATCCCATCCTGGCATCGTAGAAACATACGCTTTCCTCAACTCATTGTTAATAGACGGCATTAATTGATGAGTGATGACACTGTTTTTTGTAGTATTTAAATCATCATCGTCTTCGCACATGCCACTATGTCTGATTACTATGGCACGGAATCTTCAAAATCAAAGAACGATTATTTTGGTTTCTGTACACATTTTATTTCACTCCAATTTGTGCTTGCAGCAGTCAAACCCCTTAAGATAGTGTTGAACTGCTCGCCATCTGTGGGTGAGGTCCTGTTTATCCTCCCCTAAGCTTGTTTTCACCTTGTCTTCCAAGTCAGCACGCTCCCTATTATTGAGAACAAAATCCAGAAGCTGATTTGCGTCCCATGGATGCAGGTTATACAGTTTCCGGTATCTTTTCAATTGATTCCATGTTTTTGAACCTCTCGTGGGTGTTTCAATAATTTGGACCATCCAATTGTTTGGGGGAAGCTGCTTTGTGACCGTAAACCATTATAGGAGAATGTTCCTCATCTGGACCTCTCATTAGCTTAGACTTTTTTGGTCTGACATTCATAGTCTCCTCTTTTTCCAACTCACTCGACCTCCACCCTGGCAGGTCCACCTCATGCCATGTGTGCGATTGCTTGCTGCTTGTTTCAACTCAGCATGTGGTTAGAGGGGGGGAGGAACAGAACTAACATCTGTTACAATCATCGTCTTCATTCTCTTCTCAGACAGTTCGCATTTTATCTGCTTCAATTCCTGTTCTTATTCCTGCTTCAATTCTGCCAAAGCTCTTACATTCTTTCAGTCACATCCATCTAAATCAACAGCAAATTATTTTACAATGTCTTGCCGACACTTTTCTAATTTCATCAATTCTGTTACAATATCGCCTAAGGATATAACCATATCACTTAATGGGACGTCTGAGGCTGCAGTCCTCTTTATCACCACAGTATTTTTACCACTGGGGGATGTCATCATTTTTACAAGTTACTATATAATCACGTAAAATACAGCGTCACACTATAACCTTAGAATAAAATATATAATGTAATGCTCTGGTCACACGAAATACAGTTTAGCGTTACTCTCCAATTTATCTACCCCTAGAGATATTTTACACGATTGTATTCGCGGCCTAGTCAGGGAGTAACTAGGTCTTCTCTCACTACCTGTGCTCTTGTATTGCCCTTTTTGTTCTTTAATGATGTGGATTTCAGACTCACCAACTTTTCAGCTGTTCACAAGAAACCGGAATAAAGACCAACTCCCTTGCGGGTGTGCACAGTCAGCTTTATCTCAGGATCCCCAGCAAAAACAGCAGTTTTGGTAGAATCAAAATTTCCAAACATCCGGGTCATGGCACCAAAGTGTTAGAAATCAGCGGTTACGTATAGTGGTAAAATAATGTAGAGCCCATGTTAAATCGAAGGAGAAGTTTGTTCAAGTTTACTGGAAAATTGCAGCACAGATGTAATTCAGTGAACATTCCATTGTCTTCTCACCGTGAAGATAGTTGCCAGCTAGTTTATACATTTAGGGCGTTTTTACCTAACACAAATCATGTTTCTAGAAGTTAACCCACATGCCAGATAGTCAGTGTAAACACTCCATATTCCTAGGCACATTCACTTCCACTCAAACATACATTCATATTGTCATAATACTGTGTTAATATAATGCTCTGATTCCACAGCATCCAGCACAGACTTCGGCCTCTTTTTTAAACTTGTGTCTGGATACTGGCTGACACCACTTTTACTTGCAGAACCTCGGGTCAAGGGCAGCAGCAAAGACACACAAATGTTGAACATCTCTGAATGTTGTCTTGCCCTCCCACCTTGATGCAATATCCTGTGCTGCATCTGTTTGGAAAGAATTGACAGGAGCAGACTCAACAGCTGTTTTCTGTGTGGACTTATGGAGGCCCAGTGGAGGTAAAGCAGAGACAGTAACATAAGCCTCTCCACACAGGAAGACTATGGCTTGCTCAAAAAGGAAGAAAGAACTTACTCCAGTTACTCCATTAGGGTCCACTGTTTACTTTTCTGATCCAGATAGTGCATTACTGGCTGTGTGACCTCTGGGTCTGAAAGGGTCGTTGTCATCGGCCACCACTGCTCCAAGTGGCGATTTAACATGTAATAAGAGCTGTTCCATCTTAGGGATACATCCTGGAGCAATTTATGCTCAGCTGTAACCCATTGCTTTTGTTTCTTTGAGCTTGCTGCAGGCTAGCTCACTTCTCCAAAAATGTTCTACAAGGCACCTTGCAGCTCTATGTGCCTTGCTTATTTGGGAATCCTTCTTCAGGGTGTGGTTGACCACTAGCTGATGTCTATGGCCAGCACATCGATGTGAAGCAACTCCATACTTCTCTTTCAAGAGCCTTAGAGCTGCCACAACATTGGCAGCATTATCATGTACAATAGCCAGTAAATCACCAGAGAGAGACACCAAAGAGCCACACAGCAATATTTCCAGCTGTGTGGCGCTCCTCAAAAGGCATCGTGGTCAAACTGTAGGAAGTCAGTCAGCTCCCAATCCTGATTAATGCAGTTGAATGCAAGCTATTTTGCCATATTTCCCCCTCACTTGATTTCCTAAACCTCGTACTACCAAACTAATAAAGCACAGTGCGTAGGTCTTGTCAGGGTAAATAAGCATCACATATAACATGAAAAAGAAATCAGAAACAATATATAGGACACATTTAGAATTCTTCGGTCTCTCTCCAGCATGGGCCAGTCCTCGTCATGCAGCATGCCACCTCACACAGGCCTAGTTCTGGTTATGGACGCTTCGAGTGTACGCATGGCTCGGCCCCGTACACATGGAATTATACAGCATCTGCAGGTGGCCCTAACCGCGGCAGTAACTAATAAGGAAATTAGCACAGAGGTTATCATAGTCTTCCATTAGCCAAACTTAGCATCCATCCACCCATTGAGCAAGTTATTAGTGCCAGCATTTTCTTTAAGCTCAGCTGCTAAGGAAGTTAACCCTTAAAGTGCAACATGATTCCCCAAATATTACACAGACCCCTCCTTTTTTTTAGACTCTGGACTCACATGCATAAATTCATTATTGCAATTATTACAGACTCTTAATATGATCCTAGCCACATAAATTCAACGCTACAGTTGTTTGCTCCTAGGGGTTTAAGGCCGGGTGTTTTTAAAAGCACTTTGTGACAACTGCATACATTTGATTTGAATAAATTTTTTCCCAAAATACATGAGTACATTCCTCACCATTTCATAGTCAACACCATCCAGAGCCACTTGCTCAGCCAACCCTTTGACAGCATCTCGGATGAAATTAATCTTTGTTGGTTATAGTATATGTAATTTATCCAGTCTACATTTTTTATTAATCGTGGACCACCAAAACAGAGTTGACTCAAACCAATTGCAATATAATACACTGAAGTGTATTTCAATGTATTGAATTCACTGTATCTGGATGTAGACATAGCCTGATAAACATATTGGACGTACATTTCGGCAGTGAAGAATGGACTGAGGGGGATGTTGGACCACAGTGTATTATAGGTAATCCCATTTGGGTACAATAAGAAATATATCATACATTTGCCCAGTAAACATCAAAGTTGGACTCGGGGAGTACTGACCGAAATGTATTATGTGTGATCCTGCTGGAAGAACAATAGGAAATATATCATATATTTGCCCAGTAAACATCAACATTTTGACTCGGGGGAGTATTGACCGAAATGTATTATGTGTAATCCTGCTGGAAGTACAACCGGGATGCATAACGTACATTTGCCTAGCACAAATCAACATTTTTACTCAGGGGAGGTTGGAGCGAGATTGGGCAGTAAAACATGTACATTTGCCTCGTAATTTTTTTTGTGAATTACCATTTGGCAGGAGGCCGGTATGGGAAGCCGGTAAAACTAGCCTCCTGCCTACAATTTGCGCAGATAATTTTTTGGTGCCAGTAGCGCGTCAATGTACAATGTTGGCCCATTTATTTTTGTCCAAAAAGCTAGTTTCGGCCATTCCCTAACACACTTAATACAGGAAGTCCTGCCCACCAAACCGGATGTCCCGTCCACCTGTCATATCAATCTGGAACTCCCGTCCCCCAGGGTCATAAATCACCAAAGTGACACAATATACCCTACATTTACTACTAACAGTCAGGTGTCAGTAAGCAGAACATAGCATCAGCGTGAAAACTAGCTAGAAATGTGTCGGCATCGAGTAATTGTCTCTGGCCCCCTCCCAGCTAAGGGTAGTGACGAGCTCTTAAGCAGACTTGCGCAACTCAATCACTGGCTGAAAATGGAGTTCTGCCTGTCGCAGGAGGCAGATCTCTTTTTGGGATTCTCCCAGAAATAAGATAAAGCCTTCGTCCACCTCGTATCTCAAAATGGGACTACAAAATTTTAGATCCCTTGCTCCAAAGGCAGTTGCAGAAAAAATGTATGAATCACTGATCATAAACTGGATGTTATTGGCTTGTGTAAAACATGGCTAAAGCCTGATGAACTTACTGCTCTAAATGAGGCCTCTCCTGGCTATACTCGTGTTGATATCCCCCATGCATTCCGAAAATGAGTGGGTGTTGCAAAAATGTATGACAAATATGAATTTACTATTAAACACATTACTGGTTTTCATTCCTTTGAAGTTTTACACATGCTGATGAATTGTTTTACTACAGTTCCTTATACAGGCCCCCCAGGCCATACACAGTGTAACTCAATGACTTTCCAAAGTCTTTGTCTAAGTCATGGCAGATAGTATACAGATTTTTGTCTCAGGTCCAACGCACAGCCACAATCATACCTTAGATTTAGTCCTGTCACAAGAAATAGATATTGTAGATCTAATAATTTCTCCCCCAAAATCCTGGTATATCGGATCACTGTCTTATTACATTTACCGTTAAAACCAGAAACCCACTTGTCCCGCAAACAATGAGTTTCAAAAGCCGTACGGTAAACTCTCGGACTACGAATAGATTTCTTGATAAATTTCTTCATAAATGACAGAGTAAATAAATGCCCCCTACTGTCCGCAAACGATCTAACCGAGGATCTAAACTCCACACTGCTTAAAACTTTAGACACGGTTGCACCACTAAAAACAAAAGACAATACTAAAGCACTAAAGCAAGCCTCCAGAAAAATTTAGCGAATGTGGCGCTCCAACAAGTTGGAAGTGTTCAGAATAGCCTGGATAGACAGTACACTAGAATACCAAAAAGCACTCACATCTGCTCAGTCAGCTTATATCTCCAACCTGATCGAGGTGAACAAAAACAATCAAAGATCTTCAATGTAGTTGCACAGTTAACAAAAAAAGCAACGCTCAACAAGTGAAGTGGGTCTTTAGTTGTAATCAATGAAAACATAAACTTTTTTGATGAAAAGATCATCACCATTATAAAATATATAACTGATTCCTGTTTAATTCTGTGAGTACTAGCCCCCCATTATATTTTGAATAGTGCAATCACAGTTTGTCACAATCTAACTGATCTTACCACAGTAAGAAAGCACTGTAATTAGGTGAGTGACATCTCTAGTTACTAGGTACAGTATGCAGTTTTTATATGTCGTGCAATTCCCCAATGGTCATTTGCATTTAAATTCCTGACCAGTACGATCAATGGCCCTGAAGACAGTTTGTCAGCCACCCGCTTGGCTGTCATGCAGACCAGGTGTAGACATGCCAACAGCAATAGGTTCAAGAGACCCTGATCTTTCCAAAGTCATGCGCTGGCTTCTGCATGGGTGGCAAACTGAGATTTCTGACAGATTTTGGCCTTACTGGTCTTGTCAGAATGAGCTGTTGGTACACAAGGACTGTGTACTCTAGGGTAGTCAGATTGTACTGACTGTCTTGGAGAGGGATGGGGCCCTTTCAGTGTTACATGATTTGCAGCCTGGAATTGTGAAGATGAAGGCGTTCGTGGGAAGCTACAGTGGGGAGAACACGTATTTGATACACTGCTGATTTTGCAGGTTTTCCTACTTGCAAAGCATGTAGAGGTCTGTAATTTTTATCATAGGTACACTTTAGACAGAATTAAAAAAAATCAAGAAAATCACATTGTATGATTTTTAAATAATTAATTGCATTGCATTTTATTGCATGACATAAGTATTTGATACATCAGAAAAGCAGAACTTAATATTTGGTACAGAAACCTTTGTTTGCAATTACAGAGATCATACGTGTCCTGTAGTTCTTGACCAGGTTTGCAACACACTGCAGCAGAGATTTTGGCCCACTCCTCCTTACAGACCTTCACCAGATCCTTCAGGTTTCGGGGCTGTCACTGGGCAATATGGACTTTCAGCTCCCTCCAAAGATTTTCTATTGGGTTCAGGTCTGGAGATTGGCTAGGCCACTCCAGGACCTTGAGATGCTTCTTACGGAGCCACTCCTTAGTTCTCCTGGCTGTGTGTTTCGGGTCGTTGTCATGCTGGAAGACCCAGCCACGACCCATTTTCAATGCTCTTACCTGGGGAAGGAGGTTGTTGGCCAAGATTTCGCAATACATGGCCCCATCCATCCTCCCCTCAATACGGTGCAGTCGTCCTGTCCCCTTTGCAGAAAAGCATCCCCAAAGAATGTTTCCACCTCCATGCTTCACAGTTGGGATGGTGTTCTTGGGGTTGTACTCATCCTTCTTCTTCCTACAAACAGGGCGAATGGAGTTTAGACCAAAAAGCTAGATTTTTGTCTCATCAGACCACTTGACCTTCTTCCATTCTTCCTTGGGATCATCCAGATGGTTAATGCAAAATTTGCATTCTTCTGTACAAAAGCTGCGCATGGGATGCTCTTGAACTTTCCAGCATGACAATGACCCTAAGCACAAGGCTAAATTGACCCTCTGGATGATCCAGTCAAGCCTAGTTCAGTTGGCCCATAATTATACGTATTGGTTTCCCACGTAATAGGCTGTGTCTTCAACAACTAAGCAACAGAGCAATACATCTGCCGAGAGTTGTCATAGGAGAAACTTTACACGGCCCAAGCTATTTGATTTCATGGCACAACAAAGTTTCTCTTTCATTTGTGAACTATCGATATAGGTGACGATAACTGACTTTTTTGAAGAATCATGGAAACCCCTACTCTGGCTGTAACTTCTGGCATGGGAAATTCATCTTCAGTCTTGCTAGCAATTGCTAAATTCTTATGATTATTCTTAGGAAGTTCGTAGATCCTAGTAAGCCTATTACTGGCTAATAAACTGTTAAAATGGCTTGTGGCAAAAGCCATACAGTTCATAGATGCTATTGCGGAGGTAAACGTAATAAAAAAAAGTCAGTTTAACACAATGCTCAATGGTGTCTAGCGACTACTGAGATGTGTAATGCTGTGGCTTAGCGGTTAAAGACAGTGCCTCTCATGCAGAAGACCTAAATGGTGCCTCTCATGGTGAAGTTACAGGCAAGCAGCAGGCAGAATAGTTTAGGACTGGCAGAAGGTCGGTAAACGAGCGGGCGGCAGGAGTACAGTCAGGGAGCAGGCAGAGTAGTTAGGACAGGCAAGAGGTCAGGACTCGGGCAGAAAACAGACGCACGGGCAGGGCGTAGGCAGAATAGTCGGGAACGGGCGATGGGTCGGTACACAGGTTATCGAGACAAACGTTTGTAAAGAGCGAGATGTGGCATGCGAACATAAACCATTGATCCAGCAGGGAAGATGTGACAGGGAGCTGTATAAATATGGTTGGTGAGGGGGTGATTGGGAACAGATGTGTGAATGGTGATTGGGAACAGGTGTGGGAACAGGTGCCCGCTGGCAGCTCAGGGATAAAATGAAATAGCTTTGGCAGACTCGTTAGCAATTGCTCAATTCTTATGGGTCTTCCAATAAGTTTGTAGATACCGGTAAAGCCCATTACGGGCTAATACGCTTTTAAAACGGCCAGTGGCAAATGTCATACTGTTCATAAACGCTATTTGTGGTGGAGGTAAACTTAGTAAGAAACTATCAGTTTTACTGTATCAATCTCATTAACGAACAACCAATTAAATTTTAAAACAGCCACGTGTCAAATGTACAGCTCTGTGGTGTAGTGGTTAACAACACAGCCTTTCATGTGGGTGACATGGGTTTGAACCTTGAGAACACAACACTTTCTATTGTGGGCAGGCTGAACTTGGCGTGTTTGGTTTCTTGTTTCCAGAGCTGTATGCATGTATTTACATTTATTTTACTAATTAACATCCTAAGACCTGAGCTTTGATAATGCATGCATCTTTAATTTCCCTTAGCTAATTGGGATTAGCAGGACCTGATAAGTATATCCAAACATTGTCTTAGAAATGATGTCCTCGTATGATGACATTGGGTTTATTTTACTAAAACAGTGTCCTCATATGTAGACACATGGTCTCGGGAGGATAAGTAAGATTTTGTTTGCTTATGCTTATCAGTACAATGATAGAGAGAAGAAGGAGAGAGCAGGATGGAAAGGAGACATAGCAGAAAATGAAAAGTCAAAGTAGCTTGCAATTAGTACTGTCTAAGTGTCTAAAACAACACCAGTGTTGTCCCCACTGGTTGTAGTGCCCTCCAAAATAGTTTCCTGATTAATTACGATTATACTGTATGTGCTAGGGTACTTCATATAATAGACCTTTGGGAAGATACTTTGATTAATACTGATTGCTTAGTTATGGTCAATCTTATGGATTTTGGTGAATGTAAAGGATTGATACTTAATTGTCTAAGGTGCACTATAGGTTCTTGGTGCCCCACCTAACTATCTTAAGATGACCTAAAATGGATGCACTAACTGTAAGTCACTAGATAAGAAATATATCTGCTAAATGTCACAAAATGTATTACATTCTGTCTGGCTCTGAATTGATCCCTATACATGGTAGTGCTTGGTGAGGGGCAATCATTCTATGATCACATATTCCAGCAATATATGTTAATTAAAGTGGATTAATATGATCATAATCCTATAGTAACAAGGGGATAGGTAAAAAGCGTATTGTTAGTATTTACTAAAAACATGTTTTGCTCTAGAACATTTTTTATATGCACACTTTAAAAAGGCTTCTAGCTCTCATTAAAATTATTACGCAGTGTAAACACTACACTTATTTCAGGATGTTTTATTTAAATAGATTTTCTATTTGATTTCATAATGAATTGCACATACACATTACACACAAATTCCATTCACCATACACTTTATGCCATTTTCTGACAGTCATGAAAATCCCTTGATGACTTCGACTCATTATATGGAACATTGGAGCAGCATTGGGTGGAAAAAAATGGACGCAAATTGTTCCCGTATTGGTGGATAACCTTGGTCTCCTGGCACTTACTAATACATGATTTCATCACTACAGCATTTCCAATAGCAAGAAAAAAACCTTAACCTTTATAAGGCAATCATTAAGCTGGGATGTTTTGTCAAATGTAAATAAGTAACACATGAGGTAAGTGAACACAATAATTTTCTTACTGATAAAATGATGCTTCACTGCAATGCAAGTAAAAGTTGGCTTCAGTGCAGCAATACTTTCTGAATAGTACTATTGTAGGTTGTTATGTATTTTCCGTTTGATTATCATTACAATAACAGTTCTCATTTTTGTATGGTTTGTGATTTGTGTTTTTGTGTTTTTTTACAAGACCTTTTAAAACAAATTACAATATTTTCAGGTCTGATGCTCAACATAACACTAAAAATAATTATGTTTGAGAAATTCAAAGAAACTTGTTTTTCTTGTTGCTGTTGATAGAACCCAAATGTTATCTTAATTTTTTGCTAGATAATAACAGGCATTAATTAATTTACACTGACAACAAAATCAAGTTGTTTGCATTGAAGTTCTCAGGCTTTTTTCCTCCTTCCTTAAAGAAATGAACTCCACAGCCAGCCCACTGGACATGAATCTCTCATCAATGATGACAGGTGGGGGAAATAGCTATCCTAAAGACAGCTTCAGTGCAGCCTTGATCAAAAACACTGTGGCCATGCTGGTGTGGCTGGTCCTAAGCTTCATCAACGGAAGCATGGTCCACACCTTTTCCAAGCATAACTTTTTGTACGAGGACCCGCGCTATATCATGTTCATTTACATGGTCATCAATGACGCCCTGCAACTGACTCTGGTCACGGCACTCTATGTGGCCAGTTATGTTTTCTTCAAGATTCATGCCTCTGTGTGCTGCTTGTTGGTGATGAGTGCTGTACTAACCACACGCTCCACTCCTCTCATACTGGCTGGTATGGCTGTGGAGCGCTACGTATCCATCTGTTTCCCCTTGCACTATGGGCACATGTGCACAGTGCCACGTACAATTGTCTTTATCATGGTCATCCTGTCCTTAACAATGACCGTGCCTCTCACTGACCTCCTGATCACACTCATTAAGGAGCCCCTGGGCTTCTTCTACACCTCAATCTTCTGTGATCAGTCCCTCCTCTTCCGGGACCGCTCCATCTACTACAAGAATGCAGTATTTGACAGTGTCTATTTCTCCTCTGTGACCCTCACACTGCTTTACACTTATTGCAGGATCATGTTGACTGCGCGCGCTGCCTCCACAGATCTAGTGTCCATTAAGAGGGCAAGAAACACTGTGCTACTCCACGGCATTCAGCTGTTGCTGTGCATGCTGGTTTATATAGTCCCATCTTTGCAGACGTCTCTCGTCACACTTTTTCCTAAGTTTGTCCTTGAGATTCGTTACATATTTTTCCTGCTGGTCTACATCATTCCACGATTTCTTAGCCCCATGATTTACGGCTTTAGGGATGAGAAGTTTCGCAAATACTGGACTAGATACATATGTAGAAGTACCACAAGATCTAAAGTGGGACTGGCTAAGTGCATTACAACTTCAAGTGATAGGACCATTTTGTTTGTATTCTGAGAGAAGACATGAACTGCATGGAGCAATTAATAAAAACAAATGTGTGTCCATGTATGTGACAGATCCATATGTAGAGGTAAGTGGATAAAATATTGTAAAAACTGTAGCATAAAGTAATAATGGGGCATATTGCTTGATGAAAATCTCTAATCTATAAAATGAACATATTAGGACATTAAGTAAAATGTACATCTTTAAAGTATACTGGGAAGAGTAAAGTTCATCAAACAATATTTTTTGCTTAATTTTCATGTTATTAAACCTGAAACAATATTGTTTAATAATGGATAGGGATACAAATGTTAAAAAGAGGGACACCATGATAGATTAACAGAAATCACACATCATGCAGGCTGAACACAACAGTGGTTTGTACCGTCAGGCTACATGATTTATTTAACAGATCCCTAATTTAACCGTGTTTACTATTGAGCTCCTTCACAATACCATGTATGATTTCATTTGTTTTCATACTGTAACATGATGCTGTTTTCTAGATAAAAAAACATTAATTAATGATTTATTTGTAAAGATTACTGTGTGATTACAATATGATTTGACCTTGGGTGCAGAATCAGAGGTGTCAGTCTGTGACAAGAAAAAACATATAGATGAAAATTAAATTGTAAAGCCACAATAAAAGATAATTACAGCTGTCAACTGGCAAATCGTAACTATACTTGATTCTTGAAATACAGTGGGGAGAAAAAGTATTTGATACACTGCCGATCTTGCAGGTTTTCCTACTTACAAAGCATGTAGAGGTCTGTAATGTTTACCATAGAAACACTTCAACTGTGAGAGACGGAATCTAGAACAAAAATCCAAAAAATCACATTGTATGATTTTTTAATAATTAATTCGCATTTTATTGCATGAAATACTTGTTCTCCCCACTGTATCAGCTTGTAACCAACATTAGAGTGACCGGATAGTCATGAACAAGACTAACTAATGCTGCAATAAACAATTTAATTACTCTGTCCCTTGACAACAGCGTATGCAATAATCATTTCAACCACTATACGAAACGGCTGATTTCTAACACAGGCCACATCTTAATGCATTTTTTACACAATTGTGCCATTTCCATGTCGATTGACCTAGAATGCTTATACTTTGTGCTTTGTGTACTAATGTAATATATGCATCACATTTTGGCACAATGAAAATACATACCAGGTATACTATCGACACAGACACTCAACCCGATTCCTCCACAAAGTGCAAAGTGCGCCTTCTTTCCATAATTATGCCATTTCCACCCCAATTGACATAGAATGCCTAATGTTTGTGTTTATTTCTCATTCCCCATAAGGTAAAAAACTGCATCAAGGACCTATCTTGTCTGCTCTCTGCTGATATTTTGTACTGTAAACATTTCAAGAACCTATAGAAATCTACATAAAATAAGCAATAACGTATGTCTTCCTCTAGGGTCTTCACAATTAAGAAAAGAAAAGATGGCAGACAAACTTAATGACCAGTGTTAAACAAATGCTACTCCATCCTGAATTACCTACACTGAACAAAATTATAAATGCAACACTTTTGTTTTTGCCCCAAACTTAAAGATCTTCCCGGACATGTCACCCATTGAGCATGTTTGGGATGCTCTGGATCTGCATATACGACAGTGTGTTCTAGGTCCTGCCAATATCCAGCAACTTTGCACAGCCATTGAAGAGGAGTGGGCCAACATTCCATAGGCCACAATCAACAACCTGATCAATTCGTAAGTGAAGATGTGTTGCACTGTGTGAGGCAAAAAGGTCACATTTTCGAGTGGCCTTTTATTGTGGCCAGCCTAAGACACACCTGTGCAATACTCATGCTGTCTGATCAGCATCTTGATATGAAACACATGTGAGGTGGATGGATTATCTCTCTATATTCTCTGTATTTGAGAGAAATAGGCCTTTTGTATACATAGAGAAAGTCTTAGATCTTTGAGTTAACCTCATGATAAATGGGGGCAAAAACAAAAGTATTGGCGCCAAAAATGCTAAATTACTCAAAAAGTTAAAGTAAACAATGTGTAACAACCATACAGACCCCCGCCCCGATAGGGTGAGAAGCTCAGTCACCCATGAGGAACTCAGAATAGAGCCGCTGCTCCTTTGCATCGAAAGGAGCCAGTTGAGGTGATTGAGGCATCTGGTAAGGATGCTCCCAGGGCATCTCCCTAGGGAGGTGTTCCAGGCACGTCCAGTTGGAAGGAGACCTCGGGGTTGGCCCAGAACTAGGTGGAGAGATAAAAATTCGACACTGGCCTGGGAACTCCTGGGGATCACCCAGTCAGCTGGCAAATGTAGCTCGGGAAAGGGAAGTTTGGGAGTTTTCTCTGCTGGAGCTGCTGCCCCCCGTGACCTGATAATGGATAAGCGGATGAAGATGATGTTAAATCAATATAATTTTCTTAATTAGAAGTAGGGATGGCCCCGTGTCCGTAGCTTGAACAGTTCAAAAGATACAGGCAAATTGGCTAATTCATGCTAATTACGCACATTAGCATATGTAAATAAACGTTTCCAAATGTGAATTAGGGATAGCCTTAACTGGTTAAAAAAGTTGGTTTTATGTCTGTAGCTTGAACGGATCAAGAGCAACAGTGTAATAGTTAATTCACGCTAATTACGCAAAGTAGCCTATGTAAAATCAAGTACCGTTTCATAAATTGCATTGCGTATAGCCTAAATGTGTGAAACAAAGTTTGTTTTGTGTCTGTAGCTCAAATGGTTCAAACGATACAGTCTAAAAGATAATTAACAGTAAATATGCTAATAAGCATATATAAAATCAAAGGCTTAATTATATGAAATAGTGTATACTTTTGAATGAAAGTCCGTTTTTTTCTATAGCTCAAACAGTTTAAGAACAACAGCGTAATAGTTCATTTACGCAAATTACTCAAAGTGCACACGTAAAATCGATAAACATGCCAATACATAAAATGGAAACATTCAAAACTCTTGAATGAGAATCAGTTTACTGTCTGTAGCTAGAACAGTTCAAAAGATACAGCATAATTGCTATTTCATGCTAATTTCGCAAGTTTTGCATATGTTAAATGTATAAATATTTCCTAATTTGAAGTAGGGTTGGCCTAAACTGGTGTAAAAAAGTTGGTTTTGTGGCAGTAGCTCGGACAGTTAAAAAAATACAACCTAAAAGTTAATTAACTGTATTTATGCTAATATGCATTTGTAAAATCAATTACCGTTTCATAGTTTACAGTAGACATAGCCTAAACATGTGAAATAAAGTTGTTTTTATGTCTGTAGATCAAACGAGTCATAAGATACAGTCTAGTAGTTAATTTATGCCAGTTACGCAAATGTACATATGTAAAACCAACTACCGTTTCATAAATTGCAGTGGATATGGCCAAACATGTGAAACAAAGTGGTTTTGTGTCTGTTGCTCGAACGGTTAAAAAAATTATGCCTAATTGCTAATTCATGCTAATTACATGTGCTAGAAATTTGAAATTGTGAAGCAATATATGATGTTTTCAAGTTATTATTTTGTTACATTGGCAGTTGAGTTTATTTATTTCTATGGTGGTTTCGTTTAGTTTGCTGTGACCTAGGTAAATGAGTAATTAACAGACTGACAGGAATGGTGTACTGGTGCAGAGGATGAACCAGGCGCAGGCAAAGTGGCTGTCAATGCTGATGCTTTTATTTAAACAAACACTGAGCACTGTAAAACAAATTGAATGAAAATAAAAGTTGGTACAAAACTGACCACTGACATGAAGCAAATGTAGACATGGAACAATTACCTACAAATGAGGGGAGCCGAGGTAAAAAATGTAAACACATACTGATGACTTAATTGGGACCTGGTGTGAGTGACAATTGGAGGCAAGGCAAATAAAGGAGACCGGGATGAGTTCATGAACATTGGGAAAACAAGGAAATGCGGGAGATGACGGAGCTGTCTGTCACCTCACCATCACGCAGACCATAGGGTTCATTGTTTAACTGTTGAAGACATCCTAGCTTGACCAGAGAATGACCTGGCATCTGTTTTTTGTTCAATTTGTGAGTAATAAGAGTAGGGTAATGAAAAAGCTACAAAGACGCGTGTCATACCTAGATTGATTGATTAGTCGGAGTGCGGTCAAAGTAGGTGGCCGTATATCGATTATCCCATGTGCCTGTAAAAATTCAAAAAAACTTTTTAGAACTTTGGACTCAAGACCAATTTAAATGTATTTTACATTTGGCGTCACGAATAGCGCTGTTTATATTAGTTTTTTCTCCGGAATAGCTCATGGGGGATTCATTTTTCTATGGAATAGGTGAGGGCGGTTTTCTAGGTGGCTGTTTTGGGGGAATAACTTGATAGGCCATTGAAAGTACCACTTAACGGACCAGATTTTTTGTAAAAATATATTGGTGAGGCCTGATTTCTATGAACAGTTTCTGACAATTCTGTGTGAGTCTAGGTTTTAGAAACTCTGACATATTTCTGTGATCCCTGAAAACATCTGTTCTAGAACACAGGTTTTTGTTTTGAAGGCCTGATATACAAAATGGTTGAAACTCTCTGTGAGAGTCAGTTAACAGACCTGGTATTCGTGGTTTGAATGTGATTTTTGTGTGATTTCTTTTTGTTCTTGTTAATTCTTGTTTTGATGGTTATTTTGTTGTTTCCTTTCAACATTTTTGGAAAGGAAAGAAAAAAGTGCATTGGTCTCACTTTTTTGCGGAGCTGTACGTATATTAAATTCATTTGATAAATTAATTCATTGACTATTGTCGTGGAAAATCAACCACTATTTGGAATGAATCTACCACAGGTCCAAATCCAGTTCCACCAGTGGTTTATGCAAGACTACCAAAACTTTGCATAATCTTGAGGCGTTTTGCAAAGACGAACGGGCTGCTACAGTGGGGCAAAAAGGTATTTAGTCAGCCACCAATTGTGCAAGTTCTCCCACTTAAAAAGATGAGAGAGGCCCATCATAGGTACACTTCAACTATGAGAGATAAAATGAGAAAAAAAATCCAGAGAATCACATTGTAGGATTTCTTATGAATTTATTGGTAGATTCCTCGGTAAATAAGTATTTGTTTACATACAAACAAGCAAGTTTTCTGGCCCTCACAGACCTGTAACTTCTTCTTTAAGAGGCTCTTCTGTCTTTCACTCATTACCTGTATTAATGGCAACTGTTTGAACTTGTTATCAGTATAAAAGACACCTGTCCACAACCTCAAACAGTCACACACCAAACTCCACTATGGCCAAGACCAAAGAGCTGTCAAAGGACACCGGAAACAAAATTGTAGACTTGCACCAGGCTGGGAAGACTGTGGGAGCAATTATAAGAAAATTTAAGACATACAAGACCACTGATTATCTCCCTCGATCCGGGGTCCACGCAAGATCTCACTCCGTCGGGTCAAAATGATCACAAGAACGGTAAGCAAAAATCCCAGAATCACATGGGGGACATAGTGAATGACCTGCAGAGAGCTGGGACCAAAGTAACAAAGGCTCCCATCAGTAACACACTATGCCGCCAGGGATTCAAAATCCTGCAGTGTCAGATGTGTCCCCCTGCTTAAGCCTGTCCATGTCCAGGCCTGTCTGAGGTTTGCTAGAGAGCATTTGGATGATCCAGAAGAGGATCGGGAGAATGTCATATTGTCAGATGAAATCAAAATTTTTGGTAAGAACTTTTTGGTAAAAACTCAACTCGTCGTGTTTGGAGGAGAAAGAATACTGAGTTGCATCCAAAGAACACCATACCTACTGTGAAGCATGGGGTGGAAACACCCAGGACGACTGATCCGTGTAAAGTAAACAATGAATGGGGCCATGTATCGTGAGATTTTGAGTGAAAACCTCCTTCCATCTGTAAGGGCATTGAAGATGAAACGTGGCTGGGTCTTTCAGCATGTTAACGATCTCAAACACACTGCCTGGGCGACGAAGGAGTGGCTTCGTAAGAAGCATTTCAAGGTCCTCGAGTGGCCTAGCCAGTCACCAGATCTCAACCCCATAGAAAATCTTTGGAGGGAGCTGAAAGTCCGTATTGCCCAGCGACAGCCCCACAACATCACTGCTCTCTAGGAGATCTGCATGGAGGAATGGACCAAAATACCAGCAACAGTGTGAGAAAACCTTGTAAAGACAGAAAACGTTTGACCTCTGTCATTGCCAACAAAGAGTATACTATAACAAAGTTTTGAGACTAACTTTTGTTATTGACCAAATATCTATTTTCCACCATAATTTACCAATACATTAATTAAAAATCTTACAATGTGATTTTCTGCAATTTATTTTCTCATTTTGTCTCTCATAGTTGAAGTGTGCCTTTGATGAAAATTACAGTCCTCTCTCTTTTGAAGTGGGAGAACTTGACTAATTACTTTTTTGCCCCACTGTGTACCAACTGCAAGAATTCGGGGCCTTAGACAACTAGTACTGCATGCTGTGACTGCTAAAGTGGGCAATACACATTATTTAGAACTAAGGGTATGCAGACATTTGAACTGGGGTCAGTTCATTTTTTTATTTGTTGCCATGTTTTGTTTTATGATTGTGCCAGTCTCATGGCTTTCAGTTGAATGTGAACCCCATAAGAAATAAAATACATGTGTTTTGCCTGCTCACTCACCCCCTTGACATTTTTTGTGTTTTGTTGCCTCACAACCTGGAATTAACATGGCTTGTTTGAGGATTTGGATAATTAGATTTACAGAACATGCCCACAACTTTGAAGCTATTTTTTTATTGTGAAGCAAACAACCGGACAAAAGAACAGACAAAGTCAATGTGCGTAACTATTCACCCCCCTAAAGTCAATACTTTGTAGAGCCACCTTTTGCAGCAATCACAGCTCCATGTCACTTTGGATAAGTCTCTATGAGCTAGCCACATCTTATCACTGGAATTTTTGCCAATTGCTCCTTGCAAAACTACTCCAGCTCTTTCAAGTTGGATAGTTTGTGCTTGTGAACAGCAATCTTTAAGTCTGACCACCGATTTTCTATTGGATTGAGATCTGGGCTTTGCCTAGGCCATTGCAACACATTTACATGTTTCCCCTTAAACCACTCATGTATTGCTTTAGCAGTGTGTTTGGGGTCATTGTCCTGCTGGAAGGTGAACCTCTGTCCTAGCCTCAAATCACACAGAGAGTGGTACAGGTTTTGCTCAAGAATATCCCTGTATTTAGCACCATCCATCTTTCCCTCAACTCTGACCAATTTCCCAGTCCCGGCTGCTAAAAACATCCCCTCAGCATGATGCTGCCACCACCATGTTTCACTGTGGGGTGATGTGATGTGTTGGGTTTGCGCCAGACAAAGCGTTTTCTTTGATGGCTGAAAAGTTTTATTTTTGTCTCTTCAGACCAGAGTAGCTTCCTCTATACATTTTGGAAGTCTCCCAAATGCCTTTTTGCCAGCTCAAAACGTGCCATTTTGTTTTTTGTTTAAAGTAATGGCTTTCTTCTGGCAACTCTGCCATAAAGCCCAACTCTATGGAGCGTACCGCTATGTACAGATACTCCAGTCTCTGCTGTGAAACTCTGCAGCTCATCCAGGGTTACCTTCGGTCTCTGTGCTGCCTCTGATTAATGCCTTCCTTGCCCAGTCCATGAGTTTTGGTGGGCGGCCGTCTCTTGGGAGGTTTGCTGTTGTGCCATGTTCTTTCCATTCGGTTATGAAAGATTTGATGGTGCTCCTGGGGAATCATCAAAGATCTGAATATTTTTTTATAACCTTAACCCTGACTTGTACTTCTCAACAACATTGTCCCTTACTTGTTTGGAGAGTTCCTTGGTCTTCATGGCAGTTTTTAGTTAGTGGTGCCTCTTTGTTAGGTGTTGCAGCCTCTGTGGCCTTTCAAAGAATTTGTGTATATGTACTGTCAGATCATGTGACACTTATATTGCACACAGGTTGACATCGTTTCACTAATTATGTGACCCCTGAAGGTAATTGGTTGCACCAGAGCTTTTTATGGGTTTCATAACAAAGGGGGTAAATACATATGCACATGCCAATTTTCATTTTTTTATTTAAAAAAAATAGTTTTATGTCTATATTTTTCTCATTTCACTTCTCCAAATTAGAGTATTGTGTTCTGATCCATTACATGCAATTCAGATAAAAAAAACATTGAATTAAAGGCTTTAATGTAAGAAAATTGGTAAAAAGCCAAGGGGTTGACCACTTTTGCAAGGCATTGTACATTACCAATTCTCCAAGGGTATGCATACTTTTGAGCTCAACTGTATATCTTGATGCTTCTAACAAACTAAGCATTCAATCAACTTCCTAACAAGGCAAAT
Organism: Esox niger; assembly: GCA_016801105.1. Taxonomy (NCBI): domain Eukaryota; kingdom Metazoa; phylum Chordata; class Actinopteri; order Esociformes; family Esocidae; genus Esox; species Esox niger. The sequence goes on from JACXGJ010004359.1 coordinate 21,959, forward strand.
GTAGTGCATACTAGTCATACCTGTCCATGTATCCTATTGTATTGTATTGCATTGGTTGAATTAGCAGCAAACTTCTAAACATTTCTTTTTTCAGTAATGGTGTCAGGCATATTTGGCACATCAAAAACATATCATGATCCAACAAACTCACAATTACAGTGGAATGACTTTGATATATTCAAGAGTTAAAAAACCTGTAATTTGTCAATCTTTAAAGATTTTTTTCACCAACATGGGTTTAACAAGTGGGCCATGTATTTATAGAATTATATGCATCATGGTTGAAATTAATATGACCATTATTGAAAATGATATTGAAAATATACTGAATACGATGTGTTTTCATTGATTTCTTAATTATTATTTCTTAAGTAGTAAGCAGACTTATTATGTGCATTGGCTTGTCTGGGACATGTCAAGTTGATGTCAAAAGTATTAATATTATAAACATCTGCAGATATTTCGGTAATTTCCCTGTTCACTTTCACCCTAGATATGGAAGGGAGCCTGAACAGATGTACAAATAGGAATGTCTGTTGAATCTCTACAATGAAACTAATTTCACCACGGTGCAAAACCATAACAGCAACCCCAGTAACTTATTACTCACTGCTGGTGATCTGCAAAATCCTAACGTTGTCCAAAAATGTAGTTTCTTCCTAAGCCTGCCTTGCTAAGCTCAGTTTCCTGTTCAGATAGTTGGTCGGCACTGCATTGACTTTAGAAATGAATGGGAGCGGCGCAACCCATTCACAATCCTTTTAAAATATTTTCAAAGTACAGTAGATTCCCCAACATTGGCATTACATGTGTAGTACATAGCTGTTGTACACCAGAGGGCGTTATTTTCTAAGGAAATGTATTTGTGCTGGATTCTAGTTATCAGCCTGCAAAAAATGTATTTACAAAATAAGATGATGTAACTATATTTGAGGAGATTTTTGCTTGAAATATGTGAAATAATCAATGGAACAAGACTAATTACTTGATATTCAAGGCACATAATTACAACATAGTAATAGAGTGCTGATTTTAATGAAAAGCAGAAAATAGATGATCTGCAGATAGAGTACTAAGATCATGTATAGGGACTTTCAAAATGTCATGCATTTTCATCATTGTTGTAGGGTAACATGGGGCGCCCCCTGGGGTAATTGCCCTCCATGTATCTCACAAAAACCACAAAATGTCACCATTCTTTTTTACACACTTTCTCTGGCTGCCACTAGTCTTAATAAAGATACGATGTGAGCTTTGTCAAAGGTGTGCTCACGAACTATGCTCAAACTTAACTGGAGTTTGATTCATTTGTGATCTGTAAAGATTCATTGCTATGAAATGTTTGGTTGTGTTTTAATGTCTTTAATCAGTTATATTCCAACTAAATTGTTTAAAAAAAGATATGACCAACTATTAAAAACATTTTATCCTGAATCTAATTTTAAAGACTGTTGGGACTCTTACCCAGTAGCTGAATATATGCCCCTTTCCTAAAAATGACATTTGATTAAATACAAATTAGTCTGTCAACTCTAGCCATTTTTTTTTACTTTATCTACCCTAAGCATAGCCATCTTCAACATACTGACAAATCTGTAAAGTTTTATTTTTTGTGTGAGTAAATAAACTGATCTTAAGGGGAGAGTTTTACCCCAACCTACCCTACATGTTCTGCAATTAGGGCTACATTTTTAAGGCTAGGCGATAAGTTACTATTATTTCATTATTCTGTATAACTAATGTTATTAATATTCATATTTTGAACTTAAACTGATTTCAAAATGTTCCCGACACTATTTAGATTTAATATGCAGGTGTATGATGTAATTGCGTGATTACTTAAATATAATTCCCCATCAAGTCTGTCTCGTCGTTCTGAAGAGTAGGTGGCAGAGTAGGGAACATTACGACGATCCCTAGCAGAAATCCTCATTTGATGATGCCATGAAATCACAAGCGCTTATTGAAGATTCCACCAGCCTACGAATGACTGTTTAAGAAGAAAATATCTTTACAGAAGAGAGCTAAATTATGGGTTGATATTTTGATGTTCATCAAATGAATTCAAAATATTCTGGTTAGTTTTGCCTAGTTTTAGGCAGAATGTTTTCATTCAGTCAGTTGCAGCCTCTCATCCTTATCATGGGATAGACTAACATTAAGTTATTCGTAAAATAAATAAGAACAGAAGAACAAAATAATTTTAAGGTGAGTTTTTTTGTTCGTTTTTTTACTTCATTTAAACTTTATAACTACATTTTGTAAATATATCGTGTGACTGTCGTGTTGAAAGATCTGCATTTTCGTTCAATTGGTTAGTACTTACAGCGGGTGTGTTGTTATTTTTCATATTAAAATGCAACATTTTAGTTTATACATTGGCCAAATGTATTTGATTGTATATGTAAACACATTAATGTCAAGGAATATCTCTGTTTGGTAAAAACGGCAATTTCTAGTTTTAAATTATACATCAATACATGCGCTTGGAATCACCGTGGTAAAGATAGTTTGACGTTCGATATTTGGCAGATATTCAGACAGTCAAAGCTCAATAGCTCGCGAACTATTTAAGCTACAGTCTTCGGGTTAGTCTCGTTATGAAAGAAAATAATTGGACAACCCGGCATAGGTCTCGTTCCGACAGGAGTTTTTAAATGGCAGGAGACCTTTATGGCAATACTGTAGTCAGTCTGCACATAACCAACGAACGTCGCAAGAGAACGTCACCATTTTTATATCCCAACAATTATTTGACAACATCACCTAGACTTTTATATGGATAGTACAGCTTGCACTATATTTAATATGAAGACATATTCAAATGTAACGTACAGTTTTGAATTACAATCGCTGTCTGATTAAATTACCCATTTTAAAAAATACACACACACACATATATATATATATATATATATATATATATATAGCAACATTGCATGGAAATTCAATAGCTCCCTGGTCAGATGACCTAGATGCATCAAGTCACTGTTATAATCTTCAAGGGTCACTCACTAAAGGGTATGTATTATAATGCTCTATGTAGGGAGTAATCTAGCATCCAAATGATGTGTCTCAGTGTCATGCTGAGAAAGCTATTTGTAATGGCAGGGGAGGCAGGACAAAGGAATACAGAGTAGAGGGAAGGCATCCTTTTAATGGTTTTCTCCTCCAAGTACACAAACAGAAACCTGACCATAGTCAGGTCCTGTCAGTGGCCCCCAGGTGCATGGAGATGCCTAGGGCCCCCCAGTCAGGACTTGACACTATTGACATTTTTTATTTTCAAATGCTTCCCTAAAATTTTGTAGGTGTTGAACTGGGAAACCAAAGGCTGCCAAGGTGCAATGTATGATCCATCCCTCTGAAGATTATAATAGTGATTTGAAGTATCTAGGTCATGTGATCTGGGAGCTTTTGAATTTACAAGCTCTATAAAGAGCAGTCCATTCCCATTTCTTCCTAAACAGTTTAACATTGGTTTGATGGAAATAGGTGATAGTCAAAGATTTGTTGAGATTTGAAAATGTTGATGATGCACATTGTTGAAGCTCCCTTGCGATATGCTTTGGTTATGTGCAGACTGACTGTGGAGAGCGAGAAAACGAGACCTGTGCAGTGTTGTCCAACCTTCTTTCATAACGAGAATAATCCAGGGTTTGAAGCTTAAACTATTTACGAGCTATTGAGCATTCAATGTCTGCATATCTGTCAAATATCAAACGTCAGACAATCTTTACTATGGCCTTGAATCACATTCGGTGCGTTTAGACTCATCCTGTAGGCTATACATATTAGCTTGTTTACTAACAAAATTATCTGAATAAAGAATACCTTTCTGAACAGTGTATGTAAGAATTTAAATGGACCTAGCCTATACTGCACTGCTCACAGCAAGTTAAATAAAATGGCTGGGCATACAGTGGCTGGAGTATGAGAAGTTGAGAAATTAGCAGGAACGTTCAATGTCACAGGTGTTTACTGTTCACAGTTGTGCCACCCATTAGTTGCAGTGATCCCAGTCCATTTCAAGGGAATCTGTTGCAATAAATTGAAAGGTCTCTATGAATTAATCTTTATAAAGTATACTAATGGATCAAGTATGTCCACCAATAAAATTATTACTTAAAAGTCTGAACTATAATTCCTCATCTTCCATTACACCGCCACAGTTCATAACTACTGGTCATAATCCGCATAAGTTTAATATTTCTAAAAGGGCAACTGAGTGCCTAGCATACATAATAGGAAATTGAGACAAAGGGTTATTTGGTTTGTTGGAAGTGGAAAACCTAATGTGGAAAGAGGCTGTGAAAGACAAATCTGTTTATAGATCGAATCTTCATTAGATTATCAACTCTAACCTAAAGCTATTCTCATGTGGTGCTAAACTGGCATTACTGGTACTTTCTCAAACTGCATTAGGTGTATCTCACCTTAAAAATCACAATTGTTAAGTTGAAAAGCACCTCTTTTAAAAGTGAGGTTTTTCAATAGAAAGTACATTTTATTAACTGAGAAGAAATATTATTTTAAAATAATTCAAACAAGGTTAATCTGTGTTGGTCTTGGGCTAAATTTTGTCATTATTATTTAGCTATTTGCGTTTTTGTAATGTTATTGGCAGTAATATTGTGCCACTAACCAGATTTTAGGGGTGTAGTCATGACGCAAATGTTGAAATATAGTTGCCTTTGCTGACACATTGGAAGCAAACCAATCAATTTAGTCTCTTCCCCATATAGATGTACAACATGTCACCCTACCTAGGAGAGTGGCTGACCTTGACGGTGTATTTTTAAACAAGAGACAATCTGAATATTTAAAGACCTTCGATCCTCCAGTCCCAAAGCAGTTTGTTTTGAAACTGTTTATTATTGTTTTCACTCTCCAATGGAAATCATATAATTTTTAAATTGAAAGTGTTGTGAGTGTATGCTTTTATTCAGTGCAACTTACATACATTATTTACTGTATATGTTTAGTACATTTGTTACAGATTTTTTTTACAGGGGATAAGAACAGGGGATGAATAAGACTTGGAAGCAGGGGATTATTAGGTGACTTTAATGAAATTATAGCGACAGATTGGAAATCCCACACTGCCATGAGTGTCCATGAGAGCTTTAGTGACCACAAAGATTCAGTACACCCATTTAACATCCCATCAGAAACATGGCATCCTAAACAGGGCATTGTCCCCTTCACTCCCCTGGGGATTTCTTCTAGACCAGAGGGAAGAAGGTCTGTATTACCATCCATCCTCACTTCCAACAGCATCTGGTCTGCCACCCATGAGGCAACCCTGGTAGTTGAAACTGTGTAGATTTAACCATACATATTTAGCTAATTTGCCTTCACCTGACAGCAACTCAACTGATTCTGATCAGCCCTAAATAAAAGCATCTCGTCCTGTAGGATCTCCTTAAAGGATTCTGTGTTACATATTGTAGAGACAGAAAGGATCCTCAAGCAGCTAACAAATTATGTATTGGACCTTATTATTTTTAAAGGTACAGACCAGGAAAGGGATATAAAATAATTTTGAAGGTTTTATGTATAAACGTGAACAAAAGTATTGGCACCCTTGCACATAAGATAATATTGACCAAAGTGTTTGGTCTCCATAATTCTTTATTTCACTGTTAATATTACAGAACCTGTTTTTGATTCAGAACTGCATATATCATTTTAAATCAGAAAATAAACAGAAATTACATCAACAAAACTATTGATTCCATGGACTCAATATTTGGTACCACAGCCTTTGGACAAAATAACTGATTTCAGATCTCCACAGCTTTTCTATGGGATTTAAATAGTCTAGTGTTTTTTAACCATTGCTGGCATGTTCAGGTGTGTGGGGTCCTCCAGTGACATCTTTTAAGAAACAACCCGATTTTCCTACATTTGGTGCAAGTTGAAACTGTTCTAAACTGTGTCTCAAATTCAGACAATCAGGTGCTTCTCAACCATTCAAACAATAATTTGCTGATATCTTCCATCAAGGTGTCTCTTGCTACCATGTCCATGCCATGTAGGCTAGTGTGGCATGGGCCTTAAAATTCTTGTTAACATTAGGGGTTATTAGGGGTTCAGTGGTACGCCTAACCCATGGTATGGTACATATTGCAGTTTTTTACAACAATGTTCCGTTTTTTTTACGTTCCGTTTTTTGTTTATTTGACAAATGACAAAACCAATCTAGAATGAAGATATAATGCCTTATGAGAACAACGTCTAAAATAAAGTGCAATATGTAAACATAGCTAAAACAGTGTTCCCAAGCCATAACGTCAAGAATGTAGCGGATGGTAAATACAAATTTCACACCTTTACAACTAGTTAAATATAATTTACCCACTTCTTGTTGTGTTCCCAACGTTGTTTTATGCAAAGAACATTAACATTACGTTGTGGATTTTTTTGTTGTGTTCCTGGGTAGTAAGTGTTATTTCCCAATTGTGTATGCCTCAAAAGTATAGAGAATGGTTAGTATTCCCCACAAACTTAACTTTTGTGACCAGGATAGTCATATTTGGAAATGTAATTATTTTTTCAAACCATTCCAGAGAGATTCAGTGCTGAGTAAATTTGGAGTAACTTTTAGAACTTTCCAGTACTATAAATAGTAATGTAAATACAGGGGCCTTGAGCCCACCAGCTCAATTTAGTTCCAGCTGCTTAAGTGGATATAATCAGTATGCTGGGAGGTAAAAGGAGACTTGGTAGCATTCCTAATGGGTCTCCCAAGGCGGTTTTGCAAGTTTCCCTCCTATATGTGCCTTAGGGACAGTAGGGACACCAAGTCGCACTACCACAGGGGGGACTGGCCAAAGTAGACTGAGTTCCTTGTGGTGAGGAACAATGTCAAGTTGTACATTTTGAAAAATTACTTCTAAATATATTTTGTAGTCATTTTGGTATTACTTTAGTTTATATACATAATTTGGATTCATATCCATTTTTTGGACTTTAGTTGAACAAAAAGATATTTGCCCGTTTTCTTATTGGAAATTGGTCAAAATATGACTGTCCTGGTCACAAAAGCAAAGTTACTATTCAGTGTTTTTAATGCAGTTGGCAGGCAAAGATCAGGTAGTATAAACAGGCAAAAGTTCTGTACACAGGATAACTCAACAGAGGTACAGGCAGACAATGAGCCGGACAGTTGGTTCGGTCGACGCACAAAGATTCGGTACACAGGAACACTGGAAATGGGCACTGAGAACAATAGAAAACAAGAAGCAGGGACAACTTGGGAAAACTGGAACAAACAGAGAAGACTGGTTAAGTAGGCAGGGATAACAAGGGGATAGGATACTTCTGGTGAGGTGGAGACAAGATGACACAGGTGAACAGAATGAGGGTGAGGGTGTGACAATAACACTTACTATCTTGGACCTAAAAATGTATTACATAGAGTTATTTATCCAAATTCTAATTATGCCAGCTTCTTTGCAAACCTTAGTTTGTCAAGTGTGTTCTTTCTGTTTGCTTGTGCAGGCTTACAGTTTCCTTGGAAGTGGTGCATTCATTCACCACTCAATCCAACAGTAAACTCCACCTACCCTTGTGCATTCCCCAGATTGACGTTTATTAAACTACCTCAGCCCAGACACGGTTGTTAGTAAAAGTATCTGTCTCAGACCAGACGAGGCTATTAGCTCATGCAAGATGCTGCAGACAAAGATGCCAGACATAAGGACTATTTAAATGTCCATTAACTTTTGCATCTGTCAGAGAAAAAGAAAAATGCACCCAAAACACAAAGCCCAGACTTGGAAAATTAATGGTCAGATGATATCCTAAAATTGTTTTTGATATCTCAAGTCAGCCAGCTTATTAGCTCAATGCCATAGCTCTGGTTATGTAGCTAGATACTGTGTTAGTCACTGGAAACATTCACTTTAACTATTAAACTGGGTTGATAATACAATGCTAAAAATAAGCAAGGAAACACGTTATCATCACAGTACAACACCAAGTCAATTAAACTTCATGGATATCAATCTGTCCAGTTAGGAAGCGTAAGCGATTGTGAATCAATGTCAGCTGTTTTGGTGCAAATTACATCAAGTGACAACAGGGGCACAAAAGGAATGGCATTGCAAGTGGTGGTCACAGGCAATTGCTCTCTCCTTATCCATACTGATTGATTATTCTCTAGTTTTAAGTTTTACTCATGTTCTTGTCACTACTGGTAGCAAAATTGGCATTTGCCAGAGAACACCAGAATTGGCGTGCTTGTCATTGGCGCCCAGTTCTCTTCACAGATGAGAGCCGTCAAAGAGTCTGGAGACACCGTGGTGAATGATATGCTGCCTGCAACACCATCGAGCATGAATTCCATTGATTAGAACCTATTTTGGAAGTAGGTACAGTGGCAGAATAATTTTCGTACAATTGGCAGTTTATTTGCAAATAGAGCGATACTCTCAGGTACAAGGTCAGTGAAATCCTTGAGGTAACCCAAGGAAAACTAAACTTCAAATATACTATGAAATCTATAAAAAAAGCTTTGGTAGCGGGAAAGAACAACAAGAATATCAACAATACCCATACTCTATTTGCCATGGTCAACAAGCTTACAAAACCCCTAAAGCAGATAACATCAGAATTCATGTCCATTGTGAAATGTAAAGTTTTAGACTAACCTTTAGAACTACACAGTCTAACAATGACACTGTACCGTCACTACGACCACCAAGACATAACTTTTATTGTGCTGCAATTCAATACAATGGATCAAATATCCCTGGAAGAAACAGTTCAACATTTTAAAGCTTCCAGGTGTTGTTTCAACACGCTGCATTCAGATTGTTTAAATAAATATTTAACTCTATAACAGTGGACCTACAGCAAATATTTAATAGGTCTCATCAATCAGGCATTTTCCCAACATCTTGAAAAACAGCTGCCATTAAGCCCGTATTAAAAAAGAGAATACTGGATGCATCTATATTAAACAACTATAGACCTGTATTGAATCTCCCTATTATAGTCAATATTATTCTAAAAGGTTGTCTTCAAACTACTCAGCAATTTTGTGAACTCAAGCAGTCTCTTGACTGAAACGGCCCTGATCAAAGTTTTAAATGATATACGGCTGAATACTGATTCCGATAAAATAACGCTTCTGGATCTATTCGATCTCAGTGCAGCATTTGACACTGTAGATCATAGAACACTTATTATAGATAGGGTGGGAAAATGGGTAGGACTCTCAGGGACAGTCCTTAATTGTTCAGATCTTATCTAGATGGCCAGAGTTACTTTATCACCATTGGTTAATCATGAATCTGATAGGGTGGCTATGACATGCAGAGTTCACCCGGGGTCAGTTCTCGGACATCTTCAGTTCCATCTCTATATGCTATCTCTTGGCCAAATTCTACAGAACAACAACATTAACTATCATATCTATGCTGATGATACTCAAATATATATGGCTCTTGAACCGTATGACAACAGCTCAATAGACTCTCTGTGTCACTATATAGAGCAAAAAATATATAAGAACTAGTATTAGTAAAGAGCCGGATACTCGGGCCCTAAAAACCAGGGACCAAGTGTGTAATCTTGGTGTTCTGATAGACTCAGATTCAGCAGTCACCAAATCAGCATTCTGTCATCTGAAAAATATAGCCAGAATCAAGGGCTCGGTGTGTCCCAAAAAGACCAAGAGAAGCTCATTCATGCTTTTATCTCTAGTTGAGTTGACTACTGTAATGGCCTCTTAACTGGACTCCCCAAAGACTGTAAAACAGCTGCAGCTCATTCAGAATGCTGTTGCTAGAATGTTAACCAGGACCAACAGAACAGAACACATCACTCCGGATCTTAAATCATTGCACTGGCTTCCGGTCAGTTACAGAATGGATTTTAAAGTTGTACTTTTAGTTTATTAATCATGGAATGGTTTTGGCCTCCGAATGCATTTCTGATATGTTTGAACAATATAAACTGAGCAGGGCTCTTAGATCTATGAACACAGGTCAGCTAGTAGAGGCCAGAGTCCAAACTAACCATGGTCAAGCTGCGTTTAGCAGTTATGCTGCACACAAGTGGAATAAACTTATCAGAAGATCTCAGACATTCCCCAAATGTATACATTTTTAAATCCAGGTTAAAACACTTCTCTTTTCACACGCCTATGGCTGAGCACTTAAACGTAACCGCATTGTTTAGCCTTATTGCTTTTATAGCTTCTGATTGGTTTTGTTCAACTAATAACCAAAGAAACCTAACATGGATACCAAAATATTTTCTAATGTTTATTAGACAATATGTTGCATTGTTTGTGTGGAAGGATGCCAATACTTTTGCCCACAACTTTCTTTCATGTAAAATGTTGGAGACCATCATTAAGAAGTGGAAGAAAGATGGCACCACCAGCATTTGACTAACACCAGAATCTTCCTCCAAAATGTATCACCGGGCAAGGAGTGAGCTCATTAGAGCTGACCAAGAGGCCTACAGCAACCTTTAAATAGATAACTGGAGTTTTTGTCAGGAATTTCACTGAGCTTACATTCTGTTTGGAATAATCGTATAAAATTACGAAATCCAGGTTGATAGAGTCATTGACAGATTTATGTTCTTGATTTGTTATATCCACTATATACATAAAGAGGTAACCTGCAGGGTGTGACATGACAGGTTAAATTAGTTTTGATTCAACTTTTTTTCTGAAAACAAATCTTTCTTTTTTTATTGGTCACCACTCAAGTCAACTTATATTGTTTGTCAATGTCAGTGTACTTAATATTTCAGTAAAAAGCCTTATCAGATTTAACAAGGTAGTCCGGTCAATGTTCATAAGGAACTTTTTATCTTTTAGTGGGCAACATGGTGAAAGAGAGGCTCCCAACCTGGGTCCATAATCCAGAGGATATCCTGGTGCACATCAATGTTGGTGGCCTTAAGCGCAGTCTGCGGTCAAGCACTTTACGCAACTTTCCAGACACTCGTTTGGGACGCCTGCTTGCTTGTGAGTCAGAAGAGGCCATATTGCAAGTTTGTGACGATTATGATGTTCAAGAGCAAGAATTCTACTTTGACCGTAACCCAGGACTCTTTCCTTATGTGCTGCACTTCTACCAAACCGGCAAACTCCACATCATGGAGGAACTATGCATCTTCTCCTTCTGCCAGGAGATTGAATACTGGGGAATCAATGAGTTCTTCCTAGACAGCTGTTGTACCTATCGTTACCATGACCGCAAACTGGAGAACCGTCACAAGAGCTGGGACGAAGAAAGTGATGTTAGCAGTCTGGACACATCCATGGATGAGATCTCAGACCTGAACAAAGACATCCAACATTTCCAGGACATGCACTGTGGAAATGCCAGGAAGTGCCTTTGGTTAACTCTAGAGAACCCAGGCTACTCCATTCCTAGCAAACTTTTTAGCTGCCTCTCCATAGGTGTGGTGCTAACTTCCATAGCCATTATGTGCATTAACAGCCTTCCAGAGTACCAGCACTTCAACAAAGAAGGCAAACAAGTGGAGGACCAGACCCTGCAAGCGTTGGAGTTCTTCTGCATCTGCTGGTTCACTTTTGAGGTGGTGACACGGATGCTTTTAGCACCCAACAGGAGGAAGTTCTTTCACCACCCGCTCAATATAATCGACATTGTGTCTGTGTTGCCCATCTACATCACGCTGCCTATGGACCTTGCACTGGGAAGTGAATCAGAGTTGGGGAACCTGGGAAAGCTGGTGCAAGTGTTTCGCCTCATGAGGATATTCAGGGTGCTGAAGCTGGCCAGACATTCTACAGGCCTCAGGTCTCTGGGAGCAACACTACGGGTGAGCTCTGCCAGCACAACCACATCACTCCTTCATAACAACATGTCCTATGTCATACATTTATTGAATATAGAACATTTGTTCATATAAAACAATTTAGGTAATTCTGTGTCATATTCATAATCGCATCATCTCGCTCAATGACAGAACAGCAGATTGTTCACCCTGTCAGCTTCAGGAACCGATTGAGCAACCTCATGGTCAGATGCTCTAATTCCAAGGCTATCTGCCACTCCAGGAAAGAGCAAAGTGGAGCCATAGGGAAAGTTTCTACCATATCCAAAATTAGTAAATGTTATCAAATTAAAAATAAAGAGTTTATCATTTGAGTTCAAAAGAAGAAATCACATGGTACTGCAATTTCCCATTTATAAACCATAGCTTATACAGTGGGTAGAACAAGTATTTGATACACTGAAGATTTTGCAAGTTTTCCTACTTACAAAGCATGTAGAGATCTATAGTTTTTATCATAGGTACATTTCAACTGTGAGAGACAGAAAAAATGCAAATAAATTATTTACAAATCATACAATGTGATTTTCTGGATTTTTGAAGTGTTGAAGTGTACCTATGGTAGAAATTACAGACCTCTACATGCTTTGTAAGCAGGAAAACCTGCAAAATCAGCAATTGGTGTTACCAAAGATTTTTTAAAACATATTTTATTCTTCAACACATCAATTTTTCTTTAATATTATTCGACAATGAGGGGAAAAAAGTATTTGATCCCCTGCTGATTTTGTTTTTTTGCCCACTGACAAAGAAATGATCAGTCTATAATTTTAATGGTAGGTTTATTTGAACAGTGAGAGGCAGAATAACAACAACAAAATCCAGAAAAAATGCATGTCTAAAATGTTATAAAATGATTTGCATTTTAATGAGGGAAATAAGTATTTAATTCCCTCTCAATCAGAAATATGTCTGGCTCCCAGGCATCTTGTATACAGGTAACGAGCTGAGATTAGGAGCACACTTAAAGGGAGTGCTCCTAATCTCAGTTTGTTACCAGTATAAAAGACACCTGTCCACAGAAGCAATCAATCAATCAGATTCCAAACTCTCCACCATGGCCAAGACCAAAGAGCTGTCCAAGGATGTCAGGGACAGGACTGTAGACCTACACAAGGCTGGAATGGGTGACAAGACCATTGGCAAGCAGTTTGGTGAGAAGGTGACAACAGCTGGTGTGATTATTCGCAAATGGAAGAAACACAAAACAAGTGTCAGTCTCCCTCGGTCTGGGGCTCCATGCAAGATCTTACTTAGTGGAGTTGCAATGATCATGAGAAAGATGAGGAATTAACCCAGAACTACACAGGAGGATTCTGTCAAGGATCTCAAGGCAGCTGGGACCATAGTCACCAATAAAACAATTAGGAACACACTATACCGTGAAGTACTGGAATCTGTGGAGGGAGAGGAAGGTTTGTGTTGCCAAACGTCAGCCTCAAAACCTTAATGACTTGATCTGCAAAGAGGAGTGGAACGTAATACCTCCTGAGATCTGTGCAAACCTGGTGGCCAACTACTAGAAATGTCTGAACTCTGATTGCCAACAAGGTTTTTGCAGGGTCGAATACTTCTTTCCCTCAATAAAATGCAAAACAATTTATAACATTTTTTAAATGCATTTTTCTGGATTATTTTGTTGTGATTCTGTCTTTCACTGTTCAAATAAACCTACCATAAAAATTATAGACTGATCAATTCTTTGTCAGTGAGCAAATGTACAAAATCAGCAGGGGATCAAATACATTCTCCCCTTATTGTATGTACATAATTCTCTGGGCTTATATATGGGTGTGGTTAATTCTTAGGTTTGTATACACACAAAGCAATGAAATAAATGCAGTTTATACACGGTGCGGGATATAAAGAGGAAATTACTGGGCATGAGTAAAAGTGGCTGGGTCCAAAAACTAAATACAGCAAAACTAACAGACCTATTTAGTTTAATTGTGACCAAAAACAACAGAATTCCCTTGACAAAAAATAAGTTTTATTATGCAGAGACCGTATGGAGGGCAGCACAACAACATCTTACAATATGACTGCTGACAACACACAGGCTTTTCGAATACGACCATGACCAAAGACATGACACAAATAATCAACATGTACATATTACTTATAGGGTACATATTCTGAGAGGAAAGTAGGAATCAAGAGAACGAGATTACAGAAACCAAAACAGTTTATTATAAAGGGCAGAAACCATACTGTACGGATAATTGACGTTATCTGTCACACCACATTGAATCAAAATATTGGATCCTATGCAACCAATTAGATTAGATGAACTTCCTACTGCCATTTTCACAATTTCTGATTTGTTAGGAAACAACAAATCAAATTGATATAAAGTTTAAGCAAACCTGATTGGGTGGGCTAGTACTAAGTTTGGCAGGGCACAGACCCAGCCTGGCCCAGCCATGGCTTCACCTATGGTATACAGTGCCTTGCAAATGTATTCACCCCCTTGGCTGTTTACCTATTTTGTTGCATTACAGCCTTAAGTTCAATGTTTTTTTAATCTGAATTGTATGTGATGGATCAGAACACAATAGTCTAAGTTGGAGAAGTGAAATTAGAAAAATACATACTTAAAACTATTTTGTTTTTTTATTGGCAAGTGCATTTGTATTCAACCCCTTTGTTATGAAGACCATGAAAAGCTCTGGTGCAACCAATTATCTTCAGAAGTCACATAATTAGTGAAATTATGTCCACCTGTGTGCAATCTAAGTGTCACAATATCTGTCAGTACATATTCACACATATTTTTTGAAAGGCCACAGAGGCTGCAACACCTAAGCAAGAGGCACCACTAACCAAACACTGCTATGAAGACCAATGAACTCTCCAAACAAGTAAGGGACAATGTTGTTGAGAAGTACAGGTCAGGGTTAGGTTATAAAAAAAATAACCAAATATTTGATGATCCCCAGGATCACCATCAAATCTATCGTAACCAAATGGAAAGAACATGGCACAACAGCAAACCTCCCAAGAGACGGCCACCCACCAAATCTCACAGACAAGGCAAGGAGGGAATTAATCAGAGGCAGCACAGAGACCGAAGGTAACCCTGGAGGAGCTGCAGAGTTCCACAGCCGAGACTGGAGTATCTGTACATAGCCGTACAGTCCATAGAGTTAGGCTTTATGGCAGTGGCCAGAAGAAAGCCATTACTTTCAGCAACAAACAAAATGGCATGTTTTGAGTTTGCGACAAGGCATGTGGGAGACTTCCAAAATGTTGAGGAAGGTGCTCTGGTCTTATGAGACAAAATTTGAACTTTTCGGCCAACAAAGAAAATGCTTTGTCTGGCGCAAACCCAACACATCACATCACCCAAAGAACACTATCCCCAAAGTGAAACATGGTGGTGGCAGCATCATGCTATGGGGAGAGTTGAGCAGCTGGGACTGGGAAACTGGTCAGAGTTGAGGGAAAGATGGATGGTGCTAAATACCGGGATATTCCTGAGCAAACCCGGTACCACTCTATGCGTGATTTGAGGCTAGGGCAGAGGTTCACCTTCCAGCAGGACAATGACCCCAAACACACTGCTAAAGCAACACTTGAGTGGTTTAAGGGGAAACAAGTAAATGTGTTGGAATGGCCTAGTTAAAGCCCAGATCTCAATCCAACAGAAAATTTGTGGTCAGACTTAAAGATTGCTGTTCACAAGCACAAACCATCCAACTTGAAGGAGCTAGAGCAGTTTTGCAAGGAGGAATGGGCAAAAATCCCTGTGGTAAGATGTGGCGAACTCATAGAGACTTATCCAAAGCGACATGGAGCTGTTATTGCTGCAAACGTGACTCTACAAAATATTGACTTTAGGGGGGTGAATAGTTATGCAATTTTTTTCTTTTTCTGTTATTTTGTCCTATTTGTTGTTTGCCTCACAATAAATAAATAAAAACATCTTCAAAGTTGTGGGCATATTCTGTAAATGAAATTATGCAAATGCTCAAACAATCCATGTTAATTCCATGATGTGAGGCAGCCATACATGAAAAATGCCAAGGGGGGGGGGAAATATTGCAAGGCACTGTATATACAGGATATAAACGCAGCAGTGTATATACACATATATACAGAGTGCTTTTGGGAAGTATTCAAACCCCTTTTCCAAAAATTGATCCACAAAAGCCCATAATAAAAGTGTCAATATTAGTGATTTTTTTTATTTACAAATGATTCAGAAGTGAGAGTGCAGCTGCATCCTGTAATGAATAATCGTTTAAATCATCCAGATATATACTGCTAAAAAAACTTAAGGGAACACGTAGTCATCACCGTATAACACAATGTCAGATAAGATTCATGGATATCAATCTGTCTAGTTAGGAGGCATAAGCGAGAGTGGATCAATGTCACTGGTTTTGGTGCCATTGAAAGTAACAACATGTGGACTGGAGAGGCAAAAGCAAGACACTTCACAAAAAGGGAATGGTTTTGTAGCTGGTGGCCAAAGGCAATTGCCCTCTCCTTAACTTTCCTGGATGGTCCTTCTTTAGTTTTGCGTTTTGCTTGTGTCCTTGTCACTAGCATGAGGCAGTACCTGCACTCGTTGCACAGGTCGCACAGGTAATCCAGCTCCTCCAGGATGGCACATCTATAGGTCCGGAAAAAATTAAGAGACTACTGAACCTTTTTCTTTCCTTTCCAAAAAAGTTAAAAAGGAGTGTTCTGAGTGGGAACTCTGGGGCTCTGTCAGAGTAACCATCTGGTTTTTGGTTCCCTCCCTAACAAAGGCCATTCTCCTAGATTGCTTAGTTTGGCCAGGCCAGCTCTAGGCAGTGTTTAAAGTTCTAAACTTATATGCATTTAAGAATGATGGAAGCTTCTGTGTTCTTGGGGACCTTCAATGCTACAGAAATGTTTTGGTACGTTTTCCTGTATCTGTGCTTAAACAGTCTTCCTAAAGCTCTACCCACAATTACTTCAACCTCATGACCTGATTTTGGCTCTGACCTTCTATAGACAGGTGTATGCCTTTTGAAATGATATCAAATCAATTGATTTT
The DNA here is from genome assembly GCA_016801105.1 of Esox niger. Lineage (NCBI taxonomy): Eukaryota > Metazoa > Chordata > Actinopteri > Esociformes > Esocidae > Esox > Esox niger. The sequence continues at coordinate 38,820 of JACXGJ010004359.1, forward strand.
ACCACTGGTAAACTCCAATCAATTTATAGAAACATGTCAAGGATGTTCACTGGAAACAGGAAGCACTAAATTTTTTGTCATAGTGAAGGATCAGAATACTTATGTCAGTGTGATATTTCTTATTTTTAATAACTTCACAAACTTTTGTAAAAATCAGTTTTTGCTTTGTTGTTGTATGGTACTGTGTGTAGACTGATGAGATGAAAACAGGAGACAGATATGAAAACACTCATACACAAGACAAAGTTTATTGCTTTAAACACTGGTGTTATTCCCTCAGTGGCCTCATGTTTTTAGTAGATATTGGGCCTGCAAAGGTCTGCACTGTCCCATAGGTTTAGTGAACAAATGCAGTGCACCCGTTTTCGAAACATACATGTATACATCATATACAGGTAACACCCCTGACATTACACATAATGTATTACTCTTGAGATTTACATATAAGTCATGTACAATCAGCGCATGCCTGACGTACCACTCTTTAAATGCCTGTCTGACATTATTATACTTTCAGTTAGTTCTGGAATTAATTGGACACATGCTGGTTAAATAATTTTGTCTGTTTACCAAAACATATTTAAGTTACAGTTAAATAATGAGTATGGGCAGGGAAAATGCAGTCTCTCAGCTTTAATTTCTGGATATTTACACCCAAACAGCAGGATTTAGGAATTACAGCTCTTTAATACGCAGCCCCCTCTTTTTCTTGGGACCAAAAGTGATTGGACAATTGACTCAAACGCTGTTTCATGGACATGTGTGGACAATTTATTTGTTATTTCTTCATCAATTAAGCAGGTAAAAGGTCTGGAGTTGATTCCAGGTGTGGCATTCACATTTGGAAGCTGTTGCTGTTAACCCACAACAAACTGTAATATTTGTGAGTTAGTAAATAACTGTCAGTGTATGTGTGTTTATGTATATGTGTATGAATGGTTGTGGGGATGCGAGACTTCCATGTATTGCAGTATGAAATTAATTCAGATTTATGTATGCTGTAATATTGACTAATGTTGTTTTAAAAAAAGATGAATGCAATATTATAACAAAAACATTTGCAGTTGTATGTAAGAGGATGAGATTTTCCTTAAAATTAAAAATTACACGATGTTGCAGTGAAGACGCGATTACTAACGAGGACGGCATTTTTATCTGACCGGAAGTATCAAATGTAAACAACTACGTGGACTAAATAGTTTGGATTAATGCGACTGTATCACAATTAAGTTTAATGTTAACGATATAGCACTGAAGTGGTGAACGGTGACGTGTAACCAATGACAAATTTAAGAGACATAACCCTTTGGAGGTGGACAGGTTGTGTTGTCATAAATAAATCTGCAGCTTCCAGAGAAGACATCTGCCGTTTAGTGCGCTGAGTAGGCAGTTTAATTAGTAAGTACAAGTTATTTCATTTAAAATATATTTTTTGAATTGTGTCTTATATAAGTTAATAAATGGCACCTTTTAACTTTTAAGAATGTGTAAAAGAATTACATAGTGAAAATGATGGAGCAATAAAAACGTTAGGCTTTTATGGGTCATTCATATTGTCTGTTGTCACGGTCGGGAGTGGGGACCCAGGCGCGGATTGGCAGGGTAGCGGGGAAGTAGCTGATCGGAGACCGCCAGAGTAGTCGGGGACAGGCGGTAGTTCGGTAAAGGGGCGGTCGGCAGAGGCACAGGTGGGTAACAGGCAGAGTAGTCAGGGACGGGCGGAAGGTCGAAACACAGGCTGGCGGCAGAAGTACAGGCGGGGAGCAAGCAGAGTAATCCGGGACAAGCAACGAGTCGGTACACGGGTGATCAAGACAAACAGAACACTCGAAGGTTGCTGGGAAGCGCATGCGAAATACGACCAATGATCCGGCAGGGAGAGAATGGCAGAGGGCCGAGATATACAGGCGGTGATGACATGATTGGGAACAGGTCCGTGATTGCGGAGAGGGAACAGGTGCGTAAGGAGATGGGAAGCAGGTGTGTGAACTGTTCAGGAGCGCGCGGGCCTGCCTCCCCGCGATCGCGAAGGCAGGGGCGTGACAGTCTGTTATATATCTATGGTTTAGAGTGAGTGGAAATCAACACAGCCTGGAAAACACTGTATTGGAGTAGTATAAGTAGTCTCTTAACAGTAGTAATAATGTTATTACTAATGTTCTGTTAATGATGGTAATTCCACTGATAAGAACTCTTAATGGAAGTACAGAGACAAAACAGTACTGGCACAATTAGCGGTTTAATTTACTTACAAGGAGAGACGTGTCAAAAGCTTACAGAATAAACCTGTGACACTGCCCAGCTGTCTTATGATAACAATACACAGTCCCTTTGTTCTGTCAACACAGTGAGGGGAAAAAGTGTTTGATCCCCTCCTGATTTTGTACAATTGCCCACTGACAAAGAAATGATCAGTATCATTTTAATTATAGGTTTATTTGAACAGGGAGGTTAAAAAAAACTACAAAAACCTCCAGAAAAACACAAGTAAAAAATGTTCTAAATTGATTTGCATTTTAATGAGGGAAATAAGTATTCGACCCCTCTGCAAAACATTACTTGGTGGCAAAACCCTTGTAGGCAATCAAAGCAGTCAGATGTTTCTTGTAGTTGGCCACAAGGTTTGCACAAATCTCTGGAGGGATTTTGTCCCACTCCTCTTTGCAGATCTTCTCCAAGTATTTAAGGTTTTGAGGCTGACATTTGGCAACTCGAACCTTCATCTCCATCCACAGATTTTCTATGGGATTAAGGTCTGGAGACTGGCTAGGCCATTCCAGAACTGTATTGTGCTTCTTCTTGAGCCACTCCTTTGTTGCTTTGGCTGTGTATTTTGGGTTATAGACATGCTGGAATACCCATCCACAACCCATTTTCTATGCCCTGGCTAAGGGAAGGTTCTCACCCAAGATTTGATGGTACATGGCCACGACCATTGGCCCTTTGATGCAGTGAAGTTGTCTTATCCCCTTAGCAGAAAAACACCCCCAAAGCATAATGTTTCCACCTCCATGTTTGATGGTGGGGATGGCATTCTTGGGGTCATAGGCAGCATTCCTGCCCCTCCAAACACAGCAAGTTGAGTTTATGCTAAAGAGCTTGCTGTTGGTCTCAACTGACCACAACACTTCTCTGTATCTTTCAGACGTTCATTGGCAAACTTCAGACGGGCCTGTACATGTGCTTATTTGAACAGGGGGACCTTGTGGGCTCTGCAGGATTTCAGTAGATCATGGCGAAGTGTGTTACCAATTGTTTTTTTGGTGACTATGGTTCCAGCTGCCTTGAGATCATTGACAAGTTTAATCTATAGACACTCTTAAATAAGTCAGAACAGAGACAAAATTCTCTTGGCACAATTAGCAGTTTATTTGCAAATAAAGAGAGGCGTCAAACGCTTACAGAATAATAATTCGAGGAACTATAAAGGAAAATACATGAACAGTCCGTATTTATTACAGTTAAAAGGGGTGTGGTAAGATGCTACCCAGCTATCTTAGATCACACAGGTTTTACTCAAAGGGTGGGTTGTCCCCTCACCTTATCTTTCCTGCCATGTTTACTGTTGTGTTTACCTAAAGGGCCAATTGCTCCTACCTTCCCCCAACAACCACATTCCTAAGGAACAATGGACAGATGCCTTTATTGGTTTAGTCAGTTGAGCGGATGGTCAGAGTACCCAGTGAGCCTCTGACATTATACAGATGTGTGTCACAACCAAAAACCAGAGTTACATACCAGGTAATAGATAAGCAAACATGTCTCCAATGTACATTAGTGAAGAAATTGCCATAACAAGCCATCCTCTTGATACCACATCAACCCTTGGTATCAATCCTTAAACAATTTCTTCATTAGGATATAGACTGCAACAAAACAGTACTCTTTAACAACATGACCCTGTTGATATAATTACCCTAATGATTAGAGAATGTAACAAATCTGAAATTTTCTGGATCCTCATTTACATGCTTCTGGACCATTACCTGCGTTGTAACTCCAAGACAAGACATTTTCATTACACAGTACTATAACATAGTACATCAAAGCTTTTATATCAAAAACATTGGCCAAAGGAACTAATTTCAGGTGACACACATATACTGACAGTATGGGGTAAGTTACATCGACACTTTGGTGTGTAAACACCAATCACTGAATACATACAATTTGTTACTGGTACAAAGTCCTCTAATGCCAATTGCTTGATTCACTGAAAAGTACTCTCATGGTTCCAATAAGATGTACTTCCAAAGTCATCACAAATGTTCTGCTCCTCCAAACGTCTGACAGTCAGTTATGAACCATTTTTTGGCAGACCGATGTACCAGAAGTCAGATGTATATTACAAGGTGTTGTCTTTCATAGTTCAAATGCAGGTTACGATGACACAACTCATGTTGTCTCCATTCTTGCTGCTCTATCAGCCAGGACAGGAGAATCTGTGTGCTCTCCTTTGTGATTGCCAAAATGACCAGTTTTATCTAAGAGCTCTATAGCTGCAGGCCGGGTCGGAAGTGATGGTTACTAGCTCCAAAAAGCTCACTTTACCATCAGTGACTTCAATTCACTGTGCTTAAATTTTATAACACTGAAGTTCTCCTGTTGCATGTGGCATTGACCCCAGGCTCTTTTCTCAGCTACCTAGAAAGCAGATGAGATGTACCTGGTATGGACCCAACCAGCGTGGTATGTCGTCCAGTTGGTCTTTCCGCACCCCAGCAAACATTGTCCAGAACCTTAGCCTCTCCTCGTCAGTTGGAGGTTGCCTTCTTCATCTCATGTTAGAATCATCAGGACATGAATAATTCCAGCCGTCAAGAACCTGACATTACTGTAGACCACCCGGGGAAGTAAAATCCACTTGCAGCTGTGGGACAGTCCATGTGTGTGTGAGTGTGTGTATGTGAGATCCATCTTATCTTAGCCCACCTCACAATTGTCTTTAACGCCAAACTCAGTCTCTCTGGCTCCAACCAGTCCTTTATTGCTGAATCGCTTTCAAGTGTCCGGTACCTGTCAGTGAATTCTCCCAGAGAAGATTTGTTGCAACTTCACAGTACCCAATCAGAAATATGTCCATTACATTAGTTTGTTGCTTCTTGTAAATGCATTAGAACACAGTCCTACTTAACACTTAAACGTGTATACCTGAATATCCAACATCTTTCAGTTTCCTTTGTCTAAGTAGATTAGAACAGTTGTAAACAGTAACAAAGTAGTAGAAACCCTAACATTCCTGGTGCTTCTGTTCTGCTAGTGTAGCACCATAACAATTCCATTCTTTTTATGTTGTTGGTTTAACAACCAACAATTAACAAAACTACAAGAACAGAAGAACAATTTCCTATTACTGCTCCAATTACTCATCAGTTAAGATAGTTTGCTTACGCTGAAGTATCACTCTCCAAGAATAGTTCCTAAAAAATACTTAGTTCATCATCTAACCAGATCTCAGTAGATAAATAATTACATTTGATTGTTTTATCTTGGAACTACAATCAAGTTCACCTTCTCTTCACATTAATGATCAAATACCTTATTGTAAATCAAAACATTTCACACCATCTTGAAGCTCAGCTAACATAACTGTTATTTAGCCTTTAATTTCAGTACAAGATGAAACCCAGTGTGAATTTGTCCAAGTTTTACCCTAGCACATCAAAGACACTGCAATCCTGTCATAAATCATGACCCCCTTTTCTCCTGTCTCTCCAGACCTTGTCCTAAACAGGGTGTGAGGGTCTCTTAAATAAAACTAATCTAGATCTTCATCTATAAACGAAGAATCCAGATACAATTTCTATCTTTTTGTACTGTGCAACTCACATCTGTACTAGATAAACTCTCAATGTAATAGTTACAATTTTCTCTTAAAAATCACACTTTTAAGGAACGTCTCAACCAAGTGTCAAATCGGCTTTCGACCTATTTGCTGTTTGAGATATAGCTGATGTTCGCAAACAATCAAAACCAGAATAATGAACACAAAGTATTCAGTGTAACCAAATTAGAAAACCAAATGTTGATAATGTCACCAGTAAATCTGTTTCTCCTCCAAGTCAAAAACCCATTTTAAGCAGACCGCCCCCACCCACGATGGTGTTTGTGTGAGTGAGTAGCGCACTCCAGGGGGTCTGTAACTCTCTTTACAATTTAGACCATGTAAAACTTCTCAACTTGGTTTTCTAGAATTTAACTTGTTGCTAAATTGCTTTCTCAGTTTCAATTAAAACATAGCAAAATGTAGTACCCATGTAAGGAATAACAAATGCACTCACTGCACCTTTTTACCCACTTATTCCATAATGCATGATATTAACATGGTTACTTCTAATCAAATATCAAACAAACGGTCACATTATCATAGTCACTATTCATCCCAACAAATTAGTTATTTCTTAGCCAAACCAAATCAAAATGGTAAGATGTATTCTACTCAACCATAACCATGTTAGGTTTTACATCAGTTTCCAAAAACCCAAATTAGACAAACACTGTAACTAGATACTAAGGACCATAACAGATTTTCTGATATAACTATTTCTAATTTTACTAAGCAAACAGAAAAACCCAATTCTTCAAGTAACTCATTTACGTACCAATTTAACTTGCTTTGAACTCTAAGTTCAACTCTTTTTCACCATAGGTAATAATTTCATACATTCCCAATTTGCTTTCACATCAGTCAACAGGAAATTACACAATGCGTGAAAGCAGGTCGCTCGTGTGAAGAAATTATAAACCACATAACCCTTTGACAAACGTATCTTACTCAAATCAGCATATAAAAATTTGCATTACCACAGACAACGGCCAAACTACATTGTGACAATGTCACGTCCTGACTATGCCACTAGCCATCTTCGCACTGGCTGGGGCCATAGTCAGGACGTGGCCATTAGAGGTGCCTCTAGGCTGCCCAGAAGCCGCAGCCTGCGCCCCGCGCTGCCCAGAAGCCGCAGCCTGCGCCCCGCGCTGCCCAGAAGCCGCAGCCTGCGCCCCGCGCTGCCCAGAAGCCGCAGCCTGCGCCCCGCGCTGCCCAG
>JACXGJ010004360.1:0-45865 GCA_016801105.1 Esox niger
GATCTGGGGAGGGTTCATAGTGACCTTTGATCTGGGGAGGGTTCATAGTGACCTTTGATCTGGGGAGGGTTCATAGTGACCTTTGATCTGGGGAGGGTTCATAGTGACCTTAGATCTGGGGAGGGTTCATAATGACCTTAGGTCTGGGAATGGTTCATAGTGACCTTAGCTCTGGGGAGGGTTCATAATGACCTTAGGTCACTAAGGTCACATATTAATGAATGTTTTAATTTAATTTACATTTTTGCTAAGCATGTGTATGTAAAATATTTTATCATTCTATTCAATTCTCTCAAACCAACTCTTTGCGGAAACGACACATTCTATAGGCCTTCATTTAGTTACTTTTGCAAATCCATTTATACTGCATCACCACAGTCATAGCTTTTCTAAACCCACATAATAGGTCAGGCTTGAAACATGGGGTGACATAGCAGATCGGCCCAGTCACATTGGATGTCTACTGAGTTGAGATGAGGTTGGAGATATGATAGGCGAATCTGCTTTAGACTCCCCCATCTTAACGACCATGCAATTTACATAAGAAAAGGCCTTACAGCTTACAGATGTTCATAGAAGAGACAGACTGACTTATTGTTACCCAAACGGTGTGCTGTCAGGGTGTCTGGGATTCAATGAAATTCCTGGATTTGGGCACAGTCACTTTCTAAATAATTGGCACCCATGATAAAGATGTGCAAACAAGACAATTAAAACTCTGTGTTCTGTTGTTTGCAAAAAACAATATTTGTCTCAGAGAAATGTAAATGCTAAATCCTCCAGTACCTCCCTTTGCAGGTATAATGTTATGTTTTCTGAAATATTTCATGAGATTGACGGAAACATTGGTGGGTGAATAGACAGTTCCTCCATACAGAATCCTTCCTGATATTCATGGCCGAAGTTCATGGACTTCCCCCTTCCATTCTAACCTTCAAACCATAGGTTTGCGGTGGGTTTCAGACTTTTAGATTTTGTGTTGAATTTACATTTTCTTTATAAACATGTGCCTGGGCTTATTGTCTTGCTGGGTTGTCCACTTGTGGCCAAGTGTTAGCCCTCTGGCCATGGCAACCAGGCTATGGCTAAAGTGTCCATGTTGGTCAAGTGAATGAAGACGTTGAGCTTGACAACAGCATCAGGAACATCAGAAGCAAAATATCCCCATAACATCAAAGATCCACTGCTTTGTTTTACAGTAGGTGTGGGGCTGTTTTCTGCCTGTTTGCATTTTCAACAACAAATCCACCTCTGGATTATTTACGCCATCGTATAAAGCAGCTCGGTGTTGTTATCCATCCAAAGAGAGGGTGAGAATGTATTGGCAAAATGGGATGTAGATTTTGACCCCTATGTTTTTGAGGAATAATACATAGAACTCTTTCTTTAAGCAATCGGTATACAAATATTATAAAGGCTTCTTCATGTATTTCAAATATAGTACATGGCCGGGGATGCTAATTCCTCTTTGACTGCCAAAGTGTATGGTTAATAAACAGAAACACACACCAGCTGTTCAGTATAGAGTATATTCTGTAAGTTATTGTATGAATATCTAACAGTATATACTTATGGTTTTGCAGTTTTCCTGCTTTGCCTTCTTGGCCCATGTTGGGACCAGGTCTGGGTCGAGGCCCCCTGCACTGTCTTTATCCTGGGCCCTTGTTCTCCACAGTCATCTGTGACGTCAGCCCTGCCTGTTGCCCTGCCTCCTCTCTGTTCCGCTCCACCAAGGACATCTGTCTGGAAGCGTGTGGGGGGCCACAAGGCGAGCAGTTAGCCCCTGGGCCAGGGCGGAGAAGCCTTTGTTACAAAGCTAACTGCATAGATAGAAAACATCAGGTTGACCGTTGTAGTTTCTCCAACTGACTGCTCCGTGTATCTGGGTTTATCTGAGCGCTGTCTGTCTGGGGATGGCTCTGTCCCTCTAGCTGCCTGCCTTTCCCTGTTTCAGACATTTTTGCATCATGTAGAGAACATGGACTTGGTGTTCTTTCCTTGTGAGGAGAAAAAGAACTGTGCATAGTTTTTTATTAAATCTGTGTTTGACACTTGAAGGCAGATTTTTTTTCTGGAACATTTATGGCATAGCTCTGACAGATTGTTTTATTTTTTTTGATTTTTTTACTGTTGTAAATAATTCAGAAAAGGGAACAATGAAGTACATAAGCATGGGAATGCTTCAGCCACCAATGGGGCCAGAATATAAAAGGCACACGTTTTTACTTCTTATATCAGATATTGACTTTTTCTTCACCCAGCCCATTTACTGACTTATTTCATCCAGGTATTTTATGTTGATAGTATTAACATTGCGTTGAACTTTTGCTGTATGACTGTGAGGCTGCTGTTTGTGTATTCAGACCAGAACCTCTAGCTATTTTCATTGTGCCCTGACTACTGGACAAATGCATTGATTGGAGATTCTATTGGGGAATTTTTGCAATCTTCTTTTTGCAATGTTCTACTTCTCCTGACCTTTGTAAATAATTTGAGTTTACAAGTCTCATTCCCTGTTTCCAAAGGGCATGTGGGCAGACTGCCGGAACTGGTATTTAAGAGACTTGGAGAACCAAATACTTAAGCGCAGACATTGATCAAACCTGGCAAATATGCTGTATGTTTGTTGGGTCATGTTTCTTTTTCATTTTGTTTGTAGCTGCAATATTTAGTGACTTACAGTGGTGATGTACAGTAGTTGAGGCGGCTCATTCTTAGGTTAGTCCTCCAGTCAAGCCAAGCCTAGAAACCATACCAGAGCTGACCTGGGAATGCATAGTGCCCTATACCGTTCAGGTGGACTATAATGTACTTTGAAGTGTATATGGCACTGATAATGTGATCATTCATATCTACCTTTGGCTAAAACTAGTAGAGTCCTGGTCAAAAATAGGGCATTCTACTGTATAGGAAGTACTTTGTCATCAGATCAGGTCTGCAGTTATCTGAGCTATAGAAGCACTGTGGCACCAAGCCCCTGATCAGATTGGAATCAGTCTTTTCTTCCAGCATCAGCATGGTCTCAGTCTCCACTGATGGGAAATGTAGGCTGGAGGAGGGTTGGGGTTGAGGGGGGGGTTGCAGATGGTGAAATGAGGTCTGCATTTATCATCCAGTCATAAATCTGAAACGCGAGGCAGGCAGAATGCTGCAGGCTGTGTGAGCCCATTCCTGGTGCCAACTGCCAGGCAGGGTGAAGATGCATCCCGGCATCCTGGTGCCATCAGTAAGATAGCAGGACCCAGACCCCTGACACACACACACACCCACCCCCACTCATAGACCCCAGCAGACTCAGACACACTCTCCCCCTGCCACAGAGGAAGACCCGTCGAGGTCAAGCCTTAAGAGCTTTCCGTTTGTGACCAAGCTTAACAGGGTTTGCATTGATAACAGAGATGCATCTGATATCTGCACACAGGTCATATAATGGAAGGATTTATCCATAGTAGCTAACTAGTTCATCCAGCTGCCTTCCTCCTTTCCACTTGGTGTCTTTATTTACATATTGCTGCCTTACTTCACACCTAAACTTGGCATGGAATCACTTTCTCGATGTCATTGTGTCAGGTGTTTATGAATATTTGTGGAACTGCGGTTCTTCCCCAGTACCCTGTGCTCCTTACAACAAACAGCCATGTGCATCCGCTTCAGTGCACAGTAACGATTAGCAATGATTTGGGGAATTTCTCGCTCGTTTTAGGACTTTTCCCCTTCCTAGTTTATCCCAGTTTATGTTGTCAGAATGTTGAGGATTTTTTGTACGGTTTTACCATGCTGAATGTGAAGTGGCAACACCCTAAAGGGCATCATGTGCCCATGGCGTGCAGCACATTTTAGATCGGTTTTATAAAGCAAAACAACCTTTAACAGAGCACTATCTGAAAGCAACATGAAGCATCCCCTGATCAGACGACACAGAGTCACATACACACACGAACACACACACCTGCGCACACACGCTCTTAGATGACATAAAAGAACATGGAAGACATGAAAGAACATTGATTGTCCCTGTTCACTTTGCCCCCCCCCCCCCCACTGGGTAGGCAGGGATTTAGGCAGGCGTTCTCCCCTCGGTGCTGTGGCTGGGGTTGATAGGAGAGGCACGTGGGTGTGGTGGTGAAGAGTTGACGCCCTCTGTGCTGCCATGGCCCCAAGCTCTCACACGTCCTCCCCGCCTCATGCAGCAGAAAGGCCAGCTCCCAGCAACGCTCCCCTCCCACCCCTCAGCCCTCCTCCCTCTCAGCCCCCCAGGCCAGACATGACATTACCTCAGGCAGAGCCTCGCCACTGCTTCCCCTTTACACATCACAAACAGAAAAATCACAAAGAGGCATGTGACCGTGCACAACCGTTCAGGCTCGCTGACATGAACGCTGCTAATGCCTGACAACGTGGAGCCATTTTGTCTCTCTCGGGTTTGGGGAAGGAGATGGGAGCGCTCACTGGAGGGATGGACATTAAAATGCAATTTTTCTGCAAAAGACCCTGCACTGTTCACACAGACATGCTTGTGCTACAGTTGAAGTCCCTTGTGTTTATCCATTCATGACATGTGAAAGGTTGGCCTGCTTTGGCTGAAGGGACACAAATCAAATTTCTTGCCAAAATGAACATTTCCATCCACTGAAGCCTTGGTCAAGTACAGTAGGTACAATATTAGTACTATTGTGGTAGAGTAATGAAAGGCCATTAGATGTAAACAACAGGTACAGTACGATAAGTAGGTTTTCTTTGCAGATTCCTATGTCTATTGTCTCTGCGTTGTTCTTTACACTACCTTTCAAAAGTTTGGGATTACTTAGAAATGTCCTTGTTTTTTAAAGAAAAACTAACTTTTTGTCTGTTAAAATTACCTCAAATCGATCAGAAATAAATTACAGACGTAACTGTTTTAAAAAGCTGGTAGCTGGAAAGATCTTGTATAACGCTGTGTACTACTCCCTCCACAGAACATCTCAAACTGGCTCTAACTAGGATAGAAAGAGATGTGGGAGGCCGGTGCACAACTGAGCAAGAAGACAAATACAGTAGTGTCTACTTTGGGAAACAGACTCCTCACAGGTTCTCAGCGTCAAATGTGAAGAGGCAACGCTGGGATGCTGGCCTTCTAGGCAGAGTTGCAAAGAAAAAGCCATATCTCAGACTGGCCAATGAAAAGAAAAGATTAAGATAGACAAAAGAACACAGACACTGGACAGAGAAAGATTGGTAACATGTTTAATGGACAGACAAATCAAAGTTTAAGGTGTTTGGATCACAAAGAACATTCAAGAGATGCAGATCAAATGAAAAAATGCTGGAGGAGTGCTTGACACCATCTGTCAAACATGGTGGATGGTCTGGGGGTGCTTTGGTCATGGTAAAGTGGGAGGTTCGTACAGGGTAAAAGGGATCTTGAAGAAGGAAGGCTGTCACTTCATTTTGCAACACCATGCACACACCATGCAATGCCCTGTTGACGGTGCTTGATTGGAGCCAGTTTCCACCTACAACAGGACAATGTCCAAAAGCGAGGCTCCAAACTATGCAATAACTATTTTGAGACGAAGCAGTCAGTGGGTATTCTGTTCTATTATGAAGTGGCCATCACATTGACCATTTCTTGACCCTATTGAGTTGTGGTGGGAGCAGCTTGACTGTATAGTATGTAATAAGTGCCGTGCCTATCAAGCCAATGCAACTTGTGGAAGGTGCTTCAAAAAGCATCCGGTGAAATCTCTTCAGATGACCTCAACAAATTGACACCTAGAATGCCAAAAGTCTGCAAGGATTCTTAGACGAAAGCAAAGTTTGAAGGACACAAAAATTATTATTTTAATTAAATATCATAATTTCTTCCCTCATCAATGATTATATTTCCTATTAATTTTGCTGTATGTCCTATTCAAACAACTTTCATATGTTTTCATGGATAACAAGGATGTTTATATGTGTACCCAAACTTTTGATCAATAGTTTATAACCGTTTCACCACTGTTACTGATAGCAATGCCACGCTAATCATGCTACTCTGATGTGTTTCTGTTGTGTTTTCCCCCTCAGATGCAGCAACAGGAGATGGCCCTTGTGAGGCAACGAGATGCCAACCTGACAGCGCTAGCTGCAATTGGCCCTCGGAAGAAACGCAAGTTGGACTCGCCAAGCAGCACGCCATCAGGGACTGAGGTAAGGACAAGAGCCCCTTTAATTTAAATTGTAAATATCTTGCTTGCATTTCTTAAATAAGTATTCAGGCCCCACACATTTGGTAGAGACACTTTTTGTTTGCCATAACAGCTTTAAGTCTGGGTAAGTGTGTTTATTGACTGGCCCCAGGAGGACATTCACCTTTTTGTTCTTGAGCAACCCAATGTTGCTTTGACTATCTGCTTGGGATCAATATCCTGCTGGAAGGTGAATTTTCTCCCAAGCTTCAGCATTTCAGTGAACTGCAGCAGGTTCTCATGAAGCAGGTTCTCATGAAGTAGGTTCTCATGAAGCAGGTTCTCATGCAGTATTCTCCATCCATTCTTCATTTATTATTTTACAAAATGCCTGGTCCCAGCTGATGAGATGAATCTCCATAGCATGATGCTGGCAGCACCATACTTCACTAAAGGGATGGGCAATGTTAGGTTTGCACCGCGCTTCAGAATTTGAGTGAATTTGAGAATATATATTTATATTTTACCTCATCTGACCACCACACTTTCTCCCAACTCGCAGCTGGGTCACTCTCATGCATTAACATAGTACTTTTTCAGTTACTACTTCTGACTTGCCACCCTCCAGTACAGGTCAATTTTATGCAAAGCTCTTAATATGATTGATTATTTCTCCACTCCCGGTCACTGAACTCTGTAGCTCTTTCTAAGTGATTGTTTGCCTCTATGGCTTATACATGAACCTATATCTATATTTACAGGACCTAAGCAGCTCAACTTTTTCTCCTTAGTACTAAGTATGTTATTAATTATAATGAATAATGTATTGTGTTATAAAAGAATGCTCTCATGTAAAAATATTGTTAATGAACAGCCAGGATATCACATTTCTCTGTTAAGGAGTTATTCAAGTCATACTCACAGTTGTTCTGTAACCAAATAATTTTTACATTCTCAGAGAAATAAATGAACTCCCCACAAGTTGAGTATGCTCAACTCTTAAAAAAAAATGCTCTGAATTACTGAAGGCAAATTGCTCATTTTAATAACCTGCTTATTGGGTTGTATCTCCACATCATTCGTTTAGATGCAATCTGCTGAAGAAAGAGCATAGAATGTCCCCAGTATAAAAAGGCATGAATAACAAAATAACAGCATTACTTCTGGTCCTTGAGTTCTGTGCCAACCTCTTTCACTATGTTTTACCCTGGTTGGTGAGCGAGCCCTCGACCCTCTGCTTGCTGCCGAGTAACCAGAGCTCAACAATCCGGTTTATATATCTAACAGTCACAAAACATAAACATGAATCTCCATTTATTCCAGATCTGTTTTCAATGTCCAGTCAAGGTTTAATTAGGGGGCTATAATGAAGTTGAGTTATTCTCCCCTCCCGTATCCCCCTTCTAAACGTTTTCAAGGAGAAGAGGAGAGAGAGGGAGGGAGGAATCTTAACTTATTTTCACTTCATTTTCACCTCCTCACGTTTCTTCATTTCACATGGGCTGGAAGCGCCGCCGGCGTTCTCCTTCCCTTCTCCAGAGCAAAGTGAATGTGACTTTTCTAAGGGGGTCACAGGATGCCTGCAGGCCCTGTGGGTGTAACTGGACTGTTGCCCGCTCTCAGCTTCACTGAGGGGCTTGTCATAGATTTCATCTCCACAGAAATGAGCCGCGGGCCCTGGCCAGGAGCAGGCAGCCATACAGGCAGCAGAGGCAGGCAGCGTTATTAAGGGAGGCGGGCCCACGCTGCCTGCTTAGCTGGCTGAAATTTTCCCTCTGACATCTTGCTTCCCGTATTAATCCCAGATAGACAAAGGCAGCCCTTTAGTGCTGCGCCAGAACTCAAATCAGGAGCTGGAGGATAATGAGCGTTTTGAGATCCTGCTCTCTGTTACCTTCCCCCTTCTACTTTAGCCCTTCTACCACCCTACAGCCTCGTTCCCACCGTGACACAATTCAGGTGACACAATTTCAGTACATGTTTTTTTTTTTCTTTTTTCGTTTGATGATGGCTTGGCCAGAGTTCTGCTGCACTGGAGCCTGGCTGCCTGGACACTAGACTGCCGAAGGGTCTGAAATTGATAGCCAGTCAAGACTGGAGTGTCTGTCTCCAGCCTGATCTGCTCTGCAGGAGGGAACAAAGGGGGCCTCACAGGGCTCCGCAGGGCGGATTAGTTACAGGGAGCCAATGGCAAGAGCTCTTCACAGGGGCAGAGAGACGAGGCCCCGCTGTGGCCCTGACTGTGGGTCACAGCGCAAACAGGGGCCACACTAACGCCTTCGATTCCCCCAACAAACCCTTCTCTGTGCGACCCACATGGGTCTTTGAAGTGCTCTGCAAACCCAACTGGGGGGCTAGAGGAGGATGGAGGTGTAGAGAAAGGATGTTCTGGACTGAAGAAGCAGAAGGGCAGGTGGAGGTGAATCTGTTCGAAGACACTTCAATAGATTCTCTTTACCTTCACACCACCTTTGCAAACATTAGCGTATTAGCCCTCGAATTGCCAGCCTCCTGGTGCTATGGCTATGCTATCGGATAATCATAGCTAATGGGTTAACCGTGAATAATAGCCTGAGGGCTACAGGACTAAGACACTGAAGTATTCCTATTTCCATTACATGATTATCACCATTGCTATGTTTTTGGGTCTCTGAATAATAGCGGAACAGTGTACTCAGTCAGTGTTTCCCAATCATGGTCCTGCTCCCCCAAGTGGATGCACACATGACAACAGTTTAGAAGAACAAGACTTGTTGCAAGTTATGCTTCTGAAATAAAAAACGTTATATTGTAAACGGGTGGAAATGTCCATTGTTGCACACTACCTTCCGTGTTAAAGTATGGGACACTTTCCTGACAGATACTCCCTGTGGTTTGGCGGTCTATAGACAGTATCTTGCTCAGTGTGTGTTGGCGTGGAAAGAGCAGTGCCCATTCCAAATCTTTATAGTGTAAAAACTGATTTAGGTCTTCTCAAGTACCCCTGTAGATAGACCATCTCTTTTTGGAAACCACTGTCTTGGTACTGTCCATGTGGTGATTTTATCCCTTTGGAAAAAGGTTTAATGTTCTTGGAAAAAGAAGAATGAAGGTTTAGTGTTGGGGAAAGAAGAATGATGGGTCTATTGTTGTTAGGTTTAGAATAATGAAGGGTTTAGTGTTGTTGGGGTAAGAAGAATGAAGGGTTTAGTGTTGTTAGGGTTAGAATAATGAAGGGTTTAGTGTTGTTAGTGAAAGAAGAATGAAGGGTCTATTGTTGTTAGGGTTAGAATAATGAAGGGTTTAGTAGTGTTGAGGAAAGAAGATTGAAGGGCTTAGTATAGTGGGGAAGAATGTAAAACGAAATATCAAAATAAGCTTTATCTTTTTAATGTAAAGATCCCAGTGGTTGGATCCTGTTGAGCAGCTTAACGGTGGGTGAGAATTAAAAAAACAAAAACATTTTCAATACAAAAATATCTAAAAGATTCCCCTGCTTCTGTACTGTGATGGGACATATTGTAGTGTAAAACATGCTCCGAGCTCTGAAACATCCTTGACACATTAACAAGCTCACAGTTATCATCCAGGCACTTGGGCCATTTATCACATCAAAGGAACAACATTGTTTGTTGACGTACAACAACAATAGCAGCCAAAGTGCCCTGAATTGTACAGTACTCTATAACCACACTGCCATCATCCTATCTGTCTCTTCCAGGCAGTGCTGGGTGGAAAAGGTAAGGCATGAAGAGATATAATAGCAAGCAGACTATTTTTTCCATTTGAATTCATTTCACCTTCTCACTTTGAGGGTGTAGATCAGAAAAATGGAGTGAGGCAATAGAGCGAGAGGCATGGAGAGAGAGGGGAAAAGCACAAGGAAAACTGATGCCCTTTCCTCCAGCTAAATTAACAGGAATCACGTGGAAAACAATCTGAGCCTCCAATGAAAGGGGGAACCATTAAAGTTAGCCCCGGGCTATGGACTGCACCCAATATCACTAAAGCTGCACTCACTACAGATGTGGAGGCTGGCTTACAGGCAAACTATGCTCTGTTCTATAGCTACAATTAAAATCAACCTCTCTGCCAAAAACTGGGAGGGGAGAAGAGGGGGAGAAAGGCAGACATGGAACATCAAAGACAGATTGAAATGTGTAGTCAGTAATAAGAGTGGTCTCCAAGCCCCCAGGTTCTCCACGGTCCCTTGTTAATGAGAAATTTTGACCTCTGGTTTGTAAGTTAAACTTGTAATCTCGGTTAATGAAGTAAATCAATCCCAACTTGGAGTGTGCAGTTTCTCCTTCCCCCCACACCTCCCATGCCTTCTAATCCCCCCCACTCTCCTCCCTTCCCTTTTACTCTCTCCTCCTTCCTTCCCGACGCACTGCCCAGGAGTAAACGGCCAGGTCTTCAGCCAGACAAACAGGAAAGAGAGGAGTAGAGAAAAGGAGGAGGACTGGGCAGGCAGGCTATTTGGTTAAGCCACACAGGCCAGCTGCTTGGTAAGAGAGGGGACAGCAGAATCTACCAGTCCCCCCTATACCCCGCCTCTTTTCCATTCCATCCAGTGGGATTCATGTGGGGCACAGTGGAAGAGGCTATAGGCTCGCTCTTCTGTTAACCGTTCTTACACAGGGGAGTAACTATTACATTAGAATGTGTGTTTCCTTCTGATGTTCCAATATGGAGGGATTTATTAATATTTGATATATTCAGTCGGTGCATTCATTGGCATTGACCCCTTATTGGCTGTCATGTTAATCCTTCAATTGAAACCCACATTTTGGTAATGGTCTAATGAGGATCGCTCCTGTGGGTTTCCTTAACAGCTACAGTACATTTATAGTCCTTATTAGGGGGACACCAAGAGACTATTTCGGTTGTGTCATTTGTGTAAGATAGTAATGTTAGTTTGACTTGTCTTCAGGCAGTTACATTCATTTTCCGGAGTAGGGACAAAAAGTGGAAATGTGATTTTTACAGGCCCTGCTTCACTTGGCCAGGTGGTGTCTCATTCATTTGTTATTATTTGTGTTTTACCCCACCCCCATCCTTTCCCCCATTTTATTACATCTTACTGTGTCTGTGGCCCTTCATTATTGATCCAAGCCATTCAGTTTTCTTCCACACTGGTCTTCCAACCAGGAATTCACATGGGTCTATGTGTGCCAGTTCAGTCACATGTTGACCTCAGTTTGCTTTTCAGCTCCTGTGCCACCTGATGGATTCGCAAACGTTTGATCAGACAAGGAATAGCTTTTGTAATTCGGGCCAATTTGCATCACCTATGGTCATCAGCCACTTGTTCGCTGTCGCTCCAATGTAAGGTCAAACCTAGACTATTGTGGTCAGCTTGGTGCAGAAAATGTCTGCCTTATACTGGCAGAAACGTTTGTTGTTTTTCTTTATTTACTCCACCAGGTAGCCTGGATGGAGTAGCTAGCTTTTGAACTGGTTTGATAGTTATTCACATGTTTGGTGCTCAAATGGTCTTGTATGCAGCGATAGGCTAGTAATCATATGCTAACTACTGGCTAAAGCCCTTACATTTACAGTAGCTCTTACAAAATGTGTTTTTATCCTTTTGCCCTCCTAATAAAATCAAACAGGAAACTGAAGGGCAATTTCTTTCTCCCAGATGTATTTGTATCTTGCTTTTGAATATTTATAAAATACAGGACATATTCATTCATGAGATGGCCATCATTATTCATGGCTGGTTAGGTTTTGTGTAAAACTGTCAACACAGTTTACCATCAGTGGTTGAATTTTCACATTAATGGAAATAGGGCAAAAAGCTTTGATGATCAGAAAAGCGTTAAATAGTTATGCATCATGTTGGTTAAGAGTTTGTTTGTGTGCATGGGCGTGTGTGAATGCAGCTTGCTTACGGTAGACACATGCGTACTGTAGACGTAACATTAAATATGATTAATTGCACTGTGGGTCATTGAATGTTACCATCCTTAGGCCCTATTCAATCAAACATGGTTTCCTGGATATGGCTGAACAACATTGCTATCTCACTGATTAATGCACTTCACAAAATCATTTTGACAGTATGAAATAAAAACCTGTAGTGGTTCGTCAAACCCGTGGAAATCCAAAGACATGGAAAGCTTCTACGCCTGTGAAAGCCCTGAGCCCTCGTGGTGGTTTAGCTGTGGCTTACCAGGGTATCAGTGGTTATGTAAGTCGTTCTGTGCATGGCCAGTCTGGAGGCAGGTAGCTGTTGGAGGAGCTGACAGTGTACGGCCGGGGGGTTCGTCTCTGCTCTTCTCTCGTCCGGTTGCGGCTTCTGTATGGCCTTTCCTCTTCTAGTCCACATTCAGCTCTGGCCCCCGACCACGCACCACCACTGACCACCTCACAATCACTGAGTCATACAGGCTACAGGTTTCCAAGAAATTAGACTGCAGTTACCATGTAGTCATGAGAGGGGCGAGTAGCCTTATGCCTGCAAGCTCAGAATATGATAGCGGTTGGAAAGTGAGGTGAGAGATGCTGAAATGGTGGTAAAGATTTTGCCTAAAGGGTTAAATAAGCATTGTCATGTGATGTCATAGAGCCAACTCATTCACCTTATTAGGTAGATTCTGTGATGGCCCTTGGGACTGAATTGAATAAAGAGGCTGTGTCCACATGCCTGGACGCCTTTGCTAGCTAAGTGGACTCTGGACATAATAGCAGTGAGACCATCAAGTGTGTTGTCTCATTTGTCCAGCAGTCTGATGAATGGTCCCTGTCCACACTTGACTTGCAGAGAGAGAGAGAGAGATATCTGAGGAAGATACACTTCCCGTGTAACGTGATTGCTACTAGCTCTGTTCTTGTAAAATACTTACATCATCATATCACATGGCTAAATTGTATGATGTTCTACTCTGAGGCAATAATTCAGTCAGAACATTTACATATCAGAAAACTTCCCATGACAAATATTTTGATCACTCTTTCTTCTGTTGTAAGGTTCAAACTGATTGTACTCCATCTCCTCACACTACAACTGTGCAATCTAACAGAATTCCCTTGACTTGAATCATGTTTGTGTTGTACAACATTATATTTGAGATCCCGGCATAGAAAATAGTCCAGAATGAAACGTTGCGGCAGTGTTTCAACTTTGGTTTAGGCCGTGGTGGTACATTTAAAACATTCTCAATGGACCGCTCTCATGATTATGCCGAGGGTTCTGATTAAGCTCTTTACATATACTGCTTTTGCAAAGTATAAAGCGCCCTGCACGTCCTGCAAATGTTGTAGTGTTATAGATTTGTAATTGATTAATATATTTGATACATTTCCATCATTGCACTCACAATAACCTATACTAGTTTTGCATACCTTGATTTGGGCAGTTCTGACCATTCTTCCTTGCCTATCCTCTAATCTCTGTCAGACTGGATGTCAATCGTTGGTGAATTGTGATGTTTTGGTGTCCCCACAAGTGTTGAAATGTTGAGCTGGGTCACTCAGTGTCCTGAAGCCACTCCATTGTTATCTTGGCTGTGTGCTTTCGGTCATTGTTTTGCTGAAAGATAAATCGTCTCCCCAATCTGAGGCCGTTTTTGCTCATGATCAGGTTTGCTTCATGGACCGCTCTGTATTTTTTCTTTTGCCAAGTCCTGTTCTTTTCCCAAGTCTCTGTTGCTTAGAAGCTTTTCCATAGTATGATCCTTCACCATAGTGAAGCATGGTGGTGGTATTAGCCAGAAGAAGAAGATTATAAAAGAGGACATTTTGTGTGCAACCACTCAAAATGTGAGGCAATTTGCTTACAGGCCAGGCAGGGGTGTTGTGGATGCCACAGGCACATAAATTAATGTAGTCCTGGATAACCTGGATGGTGCAAAGAATTTTGTACAATTGCTTTTTATTGACGTATCCTCAGCTTTCAAATGTATCCTACCTCACATCTTAGCAGATGAACATCGTAGCAGATGAACATCGTAGCAGATGAACATCATAGCAGATGAACATTGTAGCAGAATATTCACAACATTGATCTTGGATAAATATGTTGGCTGGTTGACTTTTTAACTGACAGGTCTCAAAAGGTTGAAGTCAAGGACGTTTTATCTGATGCCCTTGTATCTTCTACCGTTTCCCCCCCGGTGTGTGTCCTCCAAGGGTGTGTCCTCCGGGGGTGTGTCCTACGGGGGGGTGTTCTCCGGGGGTGTGTCCTACGGGGGGTGTCTTCTTATCACTTTTATTTGTTTTATGTACAAATGAGTGGCAGTGTCATTTTGAAGTTTGCTGATGGTTCCATCATTGTCTCCCTGCTCAGGAATGATGAAACCAAACATGATTCGGTGTTTGATGATTTTAGTCAGTGTCGCTGACAGGGGGAGGGACAACCGGTAACATTGTCCCGGGCCCAGGCCTCGTGGGCGACCATTTGGTTGGCTTAAATATAATAATTTATTAGGCAGTCAATCTTGGTACTTAGTACTACCTAGCAAAAACATTATAAACTTTTCTGACCTGTTTTATGAACAGTAACCTCATTGCTATGTATACATTTTTTGGCCCGTGGTTTGGGTCCTAAACATTCATTTTGTCCCGGGCCCTGGGATTCCTGTCGGCGTCCCTGATTTTAGTGACTGGTGCACATGCACATTCTTGGACATAAATGTTTGGGAAATTATAATTGGTTTTAGGAAGAAGTCTCTCCCTATTCTTCCTGCTGTTATTTATGGTCAGTTGGTTGAAGTTTTTCAATAGTATCTCGGAACAATAATTGATTATAAATTAACCCTTGAACCAAATACTGATGCTGATGTGCCCATCAGCGCATGTACTTTTATCGGAAGCTCAGATGTTTTAATATTGACACCAATTTAATGTAATGTTTTCTTAATGTTTATTGAGTCTGTTTTAACCTCTTTTTTGCTTTTTTGCTGGTTTGGGTCATTGTCCTTGAAAAATAGAAATAGGTTGGGGGCAATTGTTAGAATGTGCAGAAAATTCCAGTCATAAATCTAAATGACATCTCCCAACTGCACAAAGTCAGAGCTCCAAAGAAGGCCCAGTCAATCCTTCCTGACCCTGGTCTCACCCTCTGTTCAGTGAGTTCAGGTTTCATCTGGTCGAAGATACAACTTACCATTATGCAGGACCAACAGATTTAAGAATTATTTTATTCCTGTTGCTATTGACCTTCTGAAATAAAGCAATTCGGAAGGTCTGAAAGGAGCCAGTTGAGGTTGTTCGGGCATCTGGTAAGGATGCCCCCAGGAGGCCTCCCTAGGGAGGTGTTCCAGGCATGTCCAGCTTGGAGGAGAACGTAGGGTAGGCCCAGGACTAGGTGGAGAGATTATATTTCAACACTGGCCGGAGAACGCCTCGGGATCCCCCAGTCAGAGCTGGCAAATGTAGCTCGGGAATGTGGTCCCCTGTTGAAGTTTGGGGTCCCCTGCTGGAGCTGCTGCCCCCGCAACCCGATAACGGATAAGCGGTTGACGATGAAGAAGTGACACTTGGCATTCAGCGTTAATAGTTTAGCTTAATATGATTTTGGTCTCATAAGAGTAGAGAATATTTTTTTTCATGTTCTCAGAGTTCTTGAAACAGAATGAGAATCATTTTACTCAGGTGTGGAAGCCACTCTACCATAAAGGCTTGAGTGATGAAAGTGCTGCAAAGGTGTCTGTCCTTCTAGCAGGTTCTCCTATCTCTGCAAAGAAACGCTGAAGCTTTGTTTGCGTGGCAATTGGGTTTCCACCATCTATCACCAAGGGAAATTCCTGAGAACACACAAATGAAATGAGACAAAAGGTCACGTAGCAGGCAATGGCTCTAAATGCCAGAAAATTTCAATTTCTGCCATTAAGGCAATAAAATTTGACGAACCTGTCTGGAAAATGATCCCAAGTGTGCCTCGGAAAGATGATTCAAGTTGCAAGAAATCTCCAAGAAATACAGTTAGACAATTGCAGAAGTTGGTTAAATCTTTGCATCATCAAGTATCCAAAACTATGACTAGGCACCACCTACATTGCGAACAACTCCAAGTTTTTAGAAGAGGTAAATTGAGAAAAAAACGATATGAAAGATAATGATGGAAACTTTATCTCGCAGTCCCAGGGCCTCATTTATCAAGTGTTCATACACACAAATGAACGTATAAACCCAGTGATAATTCCTATTTATGTGAGAGATTGTTCAATTTGAGAATTTTCTTGCTAATGTTCATAGATTTTCACAGATTCATAACCATGCAAATGAACATTGCCAAGTGGTGCAATAAGGCAACTGCTTCCAGAAGGCAACTGCTTCCAGAAGGTAGACTGGTTAATGTCGCAAAATTATATTTTATTTATTTATGTAAACTATCAATGTATGGAATGGATTTTCCAATGTGTATTCATAAAATGTTTCTCCACCGGCTACAGTTTGTCATGTAATTTAACCTCCTCAGCTGATTTCTAGTAATTAAAATGCAAAGTCAAGTCACTTGTTTTATACATGTGTAAAACCATTGTTGAATTATTGTGGTAGGCTAATCCTCTGAATATTCACTGTACACTGCAGAGACAGCACATTTTAAGAGACAGATGGGACCTTTTTCTGAAAGACAAAAGGCTCAGCAGACTCTTTACCAAAGTTTAAATCTTTCCTGGTATAGCGAGTAACAAGGGATCAAGCCAAATTAATAGTTTTACTATGCCCTTAGCATGTAAAACTATGGCACTTACACCTCTGTTTATCCAAGAAAGATTGTTTTCTTTTTTGGGGGTTGTGTCATGTTTCATATGAAGTTGTATTTTCCCCACAGGCTTAAAGGGATGATTTTGACCATATATGGGTTATTCGGCGCATGCAATGAGGCTAACAGCATGAGCTTTGAGGCTAAGAACAAGTGATGTTTATCAATATTATACTTTTATCGCTCTGTGTAAAATGTATTTGTACCATCATTTTGAATTCTCATCGTAAGTATACATTTTTGGAATCATTCTGTGTATTCTTGAAAGAAATAAGACCTCAGGTTTTGCGCAGCTTTTTTGGAGTTATCCAAGATGACTCGGTTGTAATTGCTGCCAAACATGTATTGACAAGGAGGGTGAAAACATATCTAATCGCAGTATAATCATCTTTTTATATTCCATTGATTAAAACCCAAAATAGTTTTTGGCAGCAAAATCTAATCAATTTCAATCAGACTTTGTAAAGCAACAAAATGTCCATTGGGGGTGAACACTTAAGCAGTCCATTATATACAAATCATATTATTTGTACTGCACTGTAATTTTATGAAATAGTTTGTTTGAAAAAGTTGGATCCCTGAACAACCCGCCTAAGTTCAATAGATCAACATAGATGCTGTAGTAGTTTAAGCTATTAGTTTGAAATCCTTGTCAGTGCATTAGGCAGTGCTTTTTTTGCTTTAGTCCAATCCATTATTGTGTCTGAAAAAACTTTTCTTTAATATATGTGTAGGATATAAAAATTGTAGAAAAACAACATCTGGTACAGATTGCAAGCAATGTCATGAGTACATCTTTGCAAGAATATCGTTTGTGACCAATCTATGATGCTATAACAGATGTTTTAATCTTTTGATCTGTGATAAAATTTGGCATACATACTCAAGCGAATGTGTCTTGCTAAACCATGTGACATCACATACAGCAGTAACACAATTTTTAAATGATGGTCGTTGCATCACTCATGGCTTATGACGTTTACTGTGGCCTTGTTTTAAATAGTGTTGGAAAAACACACAATGTATATATCAATATATTTTTCAGTCTATATACACATTTATAGTGTATACTGTGTATATATATACACACACAAATGTGTGTATTTGTGCTAATTCTGTAATAGATTTTTTTAGATGAGAAACTCCTATATTTCCATATTAATGTTAAAAAACACAGATCCTCTTCGTTTCTCTGCTTTTAAAACTTTGCCCTAAAATAATGGTTAAATATACATTTTTGACAACAAAGTTGAGCCCCAGGCGCCTAAAAGATACCCATCTTAAAGAAATTAATTACCTCCCTTGTTAATCTTGATATAATTAAATTTCTGAAGAATGAAATTTGCTGGAGTTTCCTTGTGCTATTAGTGCCATGGAGACAGGGCCGATAATGCCTGGTTCTCTAGCCTACAGAAGCTGCCTGCTGGCCAGGGACATGGGGACATCCCAACATCCAGGGCCCCATCCAAACCCCCTCTCTTCATCCCACTGCCATCCTCCAAACCCCCTTTCCTCATCTTACTGTCATCCTCCAAACCCCCTCTCGTCATTCCATCCCACATCTCCAGTTTATGCTCACAGGGAAAAAAGATAGAATAAGGCCTCTGCTAGGCGTCAATTTCTAGTTTCTGGCTAAAACCGTTCGCGTGTGTCCCTCTGTTTCTTTTCCCGGTCCTGAAGGAGCAAGCTAAGAGCTCTGGTTCTTTAGTCTAAATTGTGTCTCTTAGTCTCAGTCAGTGATATCATAATATGGTTGTATGAATTGAGTGTTTGGGAAGCACATGCCACTAATGAAGTTGTCGATATGAAGCAGCCAAGGCAGCCTGTGAAACTGCAGTGGTAGGGCCCCTGAGAGAGCAGTCAGAGAGTATGCTCCCTCCTCATTGAGCTGACTCGCTCCAGGAACTCCTGTGTGTGTCTTTGTGTCACTTACTAGAGTTATTTATAGTGTGTGTTCTATCTGATGTTGTTAGAATTAGCCGTGATTGGTTTGTGCAGCGTAGCATTGTGACATTACTGGAGAAGTAGTTGGATTTCTTGTTACTATTTATTAAAGTTTGTTTTTCTTTTGACTATATTATTTTTGTCAGCTACATTGTCAGCTCTAAAGGTTGGAGCCTGGGGAAAGAAACAAGTGAAAATGCTGGAAATGATCTTTCATTAAAAGCTGGCAGGGGGCAGAGGGAATATGGAAAAACAGAAATGCCAACATAAACATTGCAATTCCAGTTTCCCACGTCAGGATCTGATTTAGCACTGTTCCTTTTAGATAAATAACTCTAACTGTAGACAAACTGCATATCTGTTCACAACTAGACAAGATAGTTGTGTATCCATATAGCTTAGTAATAGTACAATGCTACTCAGCTCATATATTCCTCAAGCAGACTAGCTTCAATTCAGGGCTTATTTTGAGGGAGTTGTTGCTCAGATTTTGCATTCCACATACAGACTTCGATTTTTTGGGATTTCCGTGGTATGTGTACGCTACATGAGCAGGACAGGCTATTCCTGGATATGACATTTATTTTTGAAGGGCCTTTGGTTGATTGCCAGGTAAGGCCTGATTAAAAATAAGGGCACCATATTGTTTGCAGATTAAGGCACTTCAGGAAGTCTAATTGATTTGATGCATTGAGATACCAGGCTAGCCAAAGAACCTGGTACATACAAAGACAGAATTAATATAGACATTTTTGTGCAAAATCATTGAGCTGGTTCAAAATTGTTTTACAACCCAGGGACAAAATGGAGACAGTTAGTAAAGACAATTGAAACATCATTGTTGGTTTTGTATGTATGTTGACGATTTTCTGTCTCTATTGAATACTTTTTTGTGAGTAAATTTTAATCTTTCTCACTACATATGAGAAAAAACACCTTTCACCATACTGATTGTCCCTTTAAGCGTAATTATATGCCCTTTGGAGCAATGGTTGTCACCTGGATCTGGCTCAACACCTTTTTTTATCCAAGTTGTCTCAGATGCCACCAGATATTTACATTGCCATTTTTGTTTTGTTGAAATGCTATCTGGAAAACTTTTCAGGCAGACTGGCTTCTTTGGGAACACGAAATCTGCTTAACAGCTTATAGCTACCTTAAGTACGTCCATGTAGAGATATGACACCATCTGACTTGACAAAGCCCAACCCGCATTAACTCTTGCATCCCACTGGGAGAGACTATGTATTGTTCTGCAATCACACTACATAACCACCTCTAATGAAGTCGTTACTAACATTTCAAGCAAGCAAATGATAATCCCTGTCTTTTTCTAAAGTGTTTCTTCTTGAATGTATATTTTATGCCCAATCTGTACCCTAACCGCACTGTTAACCTTATACCTAACTTTTCCTTCTTTATACGATCTGCGTTTGTTGCTCTTCTATATAACCTAGTGACAACCCTCTGTGGCTAATTTCTTGTATCCATAGTACATTTCAATTTGGATGGAAATGGTAAAAGTTCATTTTGCTATTTGTCACATGATGCATACGCATCACTTTGTGCAATGATGCTGTAGGTGAGAGTGAGCGTTAAGTATACGCAAACGGAGTTAATGGAGCATAATCTAATCATACTCCTGTCAAATTTGTAATGCAGTAGAATGTTCCAATGCGAAGCCAAGGGTGTAGTGTTGTTGCTTGTTTTCCTAGCTACTGGCTTGGCTATGCATCAAAGTAGTCAACTTGCATTGATAACTTAATATCATTTCAGTGTGTTTTAAAACAAAAAACCAAACAACAGTGCAGCTGTATTACACCCCCCCAAATGTGTATTTGGTTTAGAAGAAAACATAATATCCAGTGATTCAGGCTATTATGAAATGCTATAAACTTTTGCCAATGTAGCAATTTTGTCAAAAACATTGTCTGTTTTTAGAAGATAGTAGTCTATCTGTTTTATTAACATGTTGTAGGTTTGACTGGAAAGTGTAAGAAAATACATCTGGTGCAGGTTGAAAAATATTACACATGGAGATGTTGGAAGCTGATTGGCTTGCTATGTGAATGCTATGGGAAACCAGTCTAGTTGAGCATATGAAAACAACCAAACTGGCCTATTAACCCTTGTAAATGAAAGTGGGACCAGCGAGGGTGCTACAAAAGGTATCCAGGTATAACTCCTCCCACACAAATGCAGGCATTTAGAACTCAAACAGCAGCCGTGTCTGTTAATTATCTCGTATCAATCAGTTAACTATGCAAGTGGCCCACTCATGTTATTCCTCTCTTCATTTTTTTATTGTTTTGTTTTAACATGGTTCTCAATTAAATGTTTTAACACTGAAACCTCTTATTTCCTTTGTTATTATTTCTATGAACAGTTTGGCTAAAATTAGCTCTTCAGAAAACAAAAAACGGTGCAAGAGAATAAACAAGGCAGAGAGTGGGTCCATTAGTGAGGATGGGTTATTGGCTGACTTGCCTCTTCTCATGGCGGCCCATTAAAAGTGGTAATGTCTGCCTGCAGCAGCGCCTGGGGAAACAGAAGGAGGCCATGGAAGGCATATTTCACATGCATCAGACACTGGAATTAAATAGACCAATGTTCCCTAAAAGACTGAAGTACATCTCTTTCTGATGTGCGTCCCGGGCAAAAATTCATTGATCTCAGAATGTCCCTTGGCAATTATAAAATATTAAATCCAAGTCACACTTTTCGGCTCCAGTTTAAGATGATTATTTTTTTTGCTCTCGCTTTTTCCCTGCTCTCCCATTTGATCAATTTAAAAACAGTTGGGAATGGATGGTAATAAAAAAAGACTGCACTAATAATAATAACATGCTCGAAACTGGAAGTCCTTTTTATGTTGCAGTGGTTTCTTTCTTCCTTTTTATTTTTTTAATTATTTTCTTTTGCTATTCCTGCATTAAATAGTAGCTGATCTCCAGCAGGAAATAGACTGATCTCTAAATGTATCACCCCGGAATGCCTTAGCAGGTCTATTAAGTCATCCAAATTGCTTTAATTTGTCCACACTGGGAATTGAGACGTGTGTATGATAACGTTATTTCTAAACATAAGGTCTGCTGTACTCAGTCTCTGATGCTAGTTTTGCTACCAGAACTCTGGGGACAACAAATATTTGTCATCTGCTTTTCATTTAGTATACGTCTGTGGCCATTGCCCCCCATCCCCCAAGTGCCCTCTGAGATTAGAAAAGGGGTCTGCAGTCAATTGCCCAAATCATTAAATGTAACATTGATCTCAATAAATGTATTCACCCAGCTGTTTGACAAGGTACATAGTTCATTAAGTTCTCTGCTTGTTTGTCGTTTGCCTAATTAAGATTTAAAATCAGTCGTTGAGAGTGTAATGTACAGTTTACTTTAGCCTAGCCGTTATCCTTTTAGAGTCTTCCCTTTCTCTGTTGTTTAGGAATGAAAAGGCAACCGCTTGGTAAAGCTCTGCCATTTAGCACATGGACTGCAATGGGAATTACACATCCTGTGCTAATTAGCAAGCCAAAATAAATGTGAAATTCTGGCTTTAAAAAATATATATATATAATTTTGGCAGAAATGATTTTGATATATATTGTATCATAGTCTACCTCTCAATAATAAGTGAGGAAGATAAAATACTTTTGAAATATTAGAGAAGGGCTTATCAATAACTGATTTTTATCAAAAATACTTATCATTTGTTGGTTTTCATAGTTTAAAATATTATTAATGTAAACTATACACTTGTTATTCAATTAGTTAATGTATCACAATGCTAATAGCAAAAAATTCAAATAAACAGACTGATTGCTCTTTTTTCTAAACGTCATTAACAAGCCTGGCAAATAATTTGGTTTTTGTTGTGGTTAAAATTGGAGTCAGACTGGCTGCTCAACCTATATAACTAAATAACCAAGGCCCTTCTGACAAATGCATTTGCTGTCCCCCCCGAAAACCAAAGAATTGGTACCACCCTGAGAGAATTTCATTTTATGGCTTTTTTTGTCTCATTCCGTTTTGATTCATTATCACATGTATTTTTTAGATTGCATCAATTATGTAGTTGTTGGACTAATGAACACTCTCTCGACTGATAGATAGAACTTTGTGAGTTGGAGTTGTGAAGAACCGGATTTGGTCTGCCCAAACTGCGTCAGTGTGGGTGATGACATGTCAGTTGAGTGCGATAGATGTGGTCTAGCTGAAACGCTGACCGTGTGGGTGTTTGTCGCTGTTTATATACAGTACACACACATGATGAAGTACAGGGACCCAGGAGAAGTAAACAAACCTCCTGGGTCAGACTGGATTACTCCATGCGCTTTGTAGTGTGTGTGTGTAAGCAAGCCCCAGTGCAAGTAAGTGTGTGGTCCCCTATGCAGGGCCTGACCCGTTGACAAGCGTTAAACTAGCCCCTGCTGTCTTTACTACCTGTCCTTTACATCCGCTTGGCTGTCTGACAGAGTACACTGTTACAGTGTAAGTACAGCACATTGCAAGGCACTGGGCTCCTGTGGTTTGTATGCTGTTCAGTAGGAGTTTAATAGTCTTCCATTGACTGTGAACACAATGGCTTTGGGTGTGTTTGGATATCAGGCACCACTAGAGGTGTTAGTCGGTAGGATGGGCGCCGTTGGGCACTCCTGCAGCTTCCCGCCCCAGGTGCAGGAAGAATGAAGTACTTCCTTTTACAAGATAGGTAATTATTATGGCAGACAAGGGTGTGGATTTAATACCGAGTCAATATGTAGATAAGGTTTTCTACATACACACAGATAGCTAGCTGCCTGAGAAAAAGAAATGCTGTTTCTGTAGAGCAGGTTGCCAAATTGTTGTGCAGGTAAACAGAGGAAGCCTTCAGGTCGTCTGTAAGAGAAAACTGTTGAGAGGAGTGAGGTTTCCAGGAGGAAGGTTTCAAGGTGGTGGCGTGCCAATAGCTAAAGAGCGAATTGGGGCTGCTCTGTGATCTTCTGACCACCATGTCCCTGTGACCTCCAGGCTGCTTCTGCTCCATAATTGCCTAAATAGAGTCTTGACACATCCTCATTTGAGCTTGTCATCACTAACGGAGCTTGTGCTTTAACCACACTCTTTCTTTCTTTGTGTTTTAGCCCCACACCCGTAGCATGCCATCCCAAAATGCACTCTAAAATGTAGGGTTTCAACAAGCGCTTGTTTATTTTTTCATATATGTGCAAATGGCATGGTTGTTTGATCGTTTTTGTTTGACATTTTAATTAAAGACTTCCTATAAGCATTAACATATACAGGTTCTGTCAGAGTGTGAGTTTGAAAAATCCATAAAAGATCCTCCTGTTTTTAGGGTGTGCCCTTTTAAGAATTGTGAGGGAATTAAGAATTTTTAAGTGAAACAGAAACTTTGCTGTAAAAGGTTTGATACCCTGTTAAATAAGAAATCCAGGCTTTAGTTTTGTCAACTTTAGGTCAGAAATGAACATGAAATTGCCTTTTTAGTGAGTTTCAGTTTTCTTTCTGGGGCATCTATATAAAACATTAAGATACTCTCTGTCTGTCCCCTCTAGACCCAGGATGTTAATCTGAGGTTTTCTTCAGTTCAGATGTTACTCCAACCGCTGCCACTTATGCTTTAACTACACACAGTCAGGTGGGGATTGGTGACAGCAGCGCTGGAACCAAGCGTAACGTTTTAGCAACGGCTAAAAAGATTGTCACAGCAAGGCCCCATTTACGTCAATTTGAGATCAAGGACGAGTTCAGAGTTTGAACATCCACTGGAAAATCTCCTCTCTAATCTGTCAGTGATGTGCGTAATCCGCCCCTTGGTGCACTGGGTTACAGTGCATGTTTCGTGGAAGTGAAGAGTTTTGCTTCTTTGTATGAGGTTTTATGGGGGGGAAATTGACAGCTCTGGGTGTAGGAGTGTAGTGCTGCGATCCACACTTCTGCAAGTATGACCCCTCCCATAAGCTTATGAAGTCAGGGTCTACACGTAGCCTAGTACAGTGATGAATGGATCTCTAATGTTGTCCCCTACTACTGATGCTTGCTCTGTCTACCCCTAGTCTGTTATATCTGTCTGGAATCTGTTGAATAACATGTTCACTGGATGGTCATCTTCAACTCATTCCCGTGTAGCTTCTTGGATACTATGCACTGGGTTCAGTCCCTGTTCAGCCCCGATTCACTTCAACAAAGACATCAAAGAGTTGGACCAAAGCCCTCATTTGGCATCTTTCTTAGAAGTAGCTTACCATCACTTGCAAAACAGCCCTACTGGTGCCTTGGCTATTAACTCAGTCACCACCCTCTCATTCAACCAGAATTAAAAATTAAAAACCACAAGAAATGACACTGCCACACCATTTTTAAAGTAAAGTGTGTAAAAACCAACAAGGGCTCATTAGCAGGGTACTTCTGAAGACAAGCATTCTGATTTGAGACTCATTACACTTTCCCTATTTTAACTCTAATTGGGTTCATTGTATATATGAAATGCACTGAATATTTAATGCAGAAAAAGTTTGGCTTAACTGATACTTTATGTGCAGCAGATCTGAAGATACTTGCCCTGTTAAATTGTCCAGATTATCAAGCGTGCATCAGCATACAAGTGGTCTTTTCTATTGCTCTAAATAGAATTAAGAAAGGAAAGGTACAGACCGGGTTGTTGATTTGATGGTGGTTCTATGTTAAAAGACAGAGATTTCATATTAGGTCTAATTGCATTTATTTAGGCAATGAAAACTCTGTTGTTGCACTATTTGCTATCCACCAGGCGTTGGAGCTAAAACTTAAAGAAAATGACATTCTGAATAAAACTTCTATTTTTCTTTCTGTTGTAGCGTTCCTATCATCATCATAAAGTTGTGCGCTGGTTGAAACCCCTAAACTGTTACAGCTCTGCTGTCTAAGGTGCTATTTTCTGGTATCGAGCCTGGCTGTGTTGCTAGTTGACGGATTGGCCGGGAAGCCCAATCAGTGATGCAAATTGGAACAGTCTTAGAATAATTGCCACTTACCTGAATTTGCTGAAAAATGGCTCCCTCATCACTGCTTTCCTGTCTGATTTCCCTGAGAGCTCCTGGGCGACAACTTTCTTCAATTGCCTCCTTGTTTGGAATGAACCCAAAGATGTTGGTTGTCCTGGGGCCACCCTCAGTACCCAGGCTGTCTCTCTGTCTCAGTAAAACTATTCCCTAACCAAAAAAATGTCTAACCTCTCAATGGAATTGAACTTGCAGCCGTCGGTCTGAAGTTCAGTTGCGGAAACACCTGGCCACCAACTCCGACCACAATGCCCTAGCAAACAGCCACTCTATATAACTATGAATATGTTAAACTGCCCCAAGTGGCCGGGTTCCAACAGTAAACAGCACTTCTCATATGTTGACACATATGTTGATCGTAATTGCAAGTCATTATGGATGAATACCACTGGGATGTGTTCATATTCAATGTAAATGTACTGCTGATATGTTCATTCACATTTTGAAATTGAAATGTATTCCCATTCTTGCTAAGTATAGGATTTCAGCTGCTCAAACTTTCGGGGTGTCCTTTGTCGTATTTTTCATTTCGTAATGCACCAAATGTTTCAATTGGTGGCAGTTCTGGGCTGCAGGCAGGCCAGTTTAGCATCCGTTCTACAGAGCCATGCTTGTTGTAATATGTGCAAAATATGGAGAAAAAAATTGCTGAAATAAGCAAGGTCTTCCCAGAATTTTTTTTGCCTGGATGGCTGCATATGCATCTCCAAAACCTGTAAAATGTTGTTCAGAATGAATCGTTCCTTCACAGATGTTCAGGTCACCCATGCCATGTGTACTAATGCACCCCCATACCATGATGGATGCTGGCTTTTGAACTGAGCACCGATAACAAGCCGGATGGTCCCTCTCCTATTTAGTCCAGAGGACATAGCATCCATTATTCCCCAAAATAATTTCAAATTGCTATTCATCAGACCACAGGACTGTTTCCATTTTGAGTCCATCTTTTATGAGCTTGGGCCCTGAGAAGGCGTCTGCGTTTCTG
Organism: Esox niger; assembly: GCA_016801105.1. NCBI lineage: Eukaryota > Metazoa > Chordata > Actinopteri > Esociformes > Esocidae > Esox > Esox niger. The sequence continues at coordinate 26,811 of JACXGJ010004360.1, forward strand.
GATCTTGTTTATATCTGGTTTCATCTTTGCATGGTAGAGTTCTAACTTGCATTTGTTGATGCAGCAACATACTGTATTCAGAGACAATGGTTTTTGAAAGTATTCCTGAGCCCATGCATTGATTTCAACTACAAAATCATGACTGTTTTTAATGCAGTGCCACCTGAGGGCCCGAAGATCACGGCCATCCAATAATGGTTTTCAGCCTTGTGCCTTGCTCTCAGAGATTTCTCCGGATTCTTTGAATCTTTTCATGATATGTACCCTATACGAGGAGATCCCCAAACTGTTTGCAACTTTGCTTTAGAAATGTTATTCATAAACTATTGCACTTTGCCTGCACAATCTTTCGCAGAGTGGTGAACCCCTCCCCATCTTTACTTCCGAAAGAGTCATCCTGTCTGGGATGCTCTTTTTATACCCAATCATTTTACTGAACTGTCTCCAATTATCCTAATTAGTTGTGAGATGTTCCACCAGGCTTTTATTGCATAGAAAGTCTTTTGTTGCCCCTGTCGGAGGTTGTTTGAGATGTGTTCCTGGCATCAAATTCAAAGTGGGCACATCTTTTTCAAAATGCAATAACATTTATCAGTTAATATTTTTGATATGCTATCATTTTACTATTTTCGATTGAATTTATGTTTTTTGTGGAGGGTCTTGGAATTCACACTTGGTGAGAATATTCCTTTCATTGAATATATATTTCACTGAAAAGGTCAGTTGGAATATTGGTGAGAATATTCCTTTCATACCTTGACATTATACCCTTAGATTACAGCCCAGTTACTATCTCCCTGAGATTCAAGGCAGTTAGGTAGATGAGAGTATGAAGGTTTATCCCTCAGGTCCTCAGACTACCCGCATTCTGTTCATAGTTTTGGCTTTTCTTTGAAACTAACTTGCGCAGAAACATCACTTTGGGAATCACTACAAGTGTGGGTTGCAACTGTTTTATTAAGCTCGACATTTATATAATATTGACTTAGAGTATATCAAGAAACAATTATGAAATTACAAAATCAAATATTTATTTTGATAATATTGTGTTAATTGTTGGATTCAAGTGTTTTTCCAAATCAGCTTTTGCCACAAAGTGTTGTAGTTAGCCTCACTCGGTTTATTCCTGTGATTTTCTGTGCGTACCCTACAGCATAAACAAGAGCAGTGGTGAGACGGACCAATGTCATTGCCTCTTAATCCAATCAAGTAGCTAGCTAGTACAATTAGTTGGTTACCTATTATCGTTTTGGGCAGCCCTATATCTCTGTAAACCAGATTTTCATATATTTTTTTTTACTAACTATCGTTGAAGGACATAAATATAGGAATAGCAGGCCCCCAAATTTCATTGGTCATCAGAGAGATTGTTTGCAAAAATTGAATTAATGCTCATTAATAAATAGAAATCCCTTGATAATCATGATCCCATTAGACATTGTACAATCCATATCTAGAAGGCAATTAAAGGTCATTATGACCTTAGCCCAATGGCATTCCTGCTCTTGGTACCGGAAAACCCTTCCTTTGCTCCCCCAGCCTTGATAAGGCCTTTGAGCAATGCAGACATGGGTATTCATACCATAGGGGATCTATACGTAGTAAAATAGGTGGCTGACGGAGGAGGGACCATTAATCATATGTGGAGAGGAGCTTAATTCTACAACAGTCCAGATTGACAGGTACGTAACGCCTAGGTTACAGTTTCAGAGTAAACAGGTGTTAAAGTAAAGGAACAGGTGTTAAGGAGAATCCTGGTAGTGTGGAAGAATAGCAGTCTTCTCCACAATAGAGGGCATTTCGTCTTCTGTCTCCAAAGCTCCTTTTAGAATGCAGGGTTGTGTCGTTCCATCTGAGCTAGCTTGTTCGAGCGAACCTCCTGAATGCACAGCCTGGCCTTGTTGTCCGGGCAGAGAAACAAGCGCCATTAGCAATAACAAGTGTAAGCAATTGTTCTCTGTCCGTACTCACCAGCCAGGCTGGGGTTGTCCACAGGGTCCTACAGATGTCAGGCAGCCCAAACGTTTACAATAACTCGAGTCAGTTATTGTTTTGAAATGCAATTATTTGGGAATCTGTTTTACCATGGACTACTGAAAACCACCAAGTAAAAGGCCATTTCAATACAATGCACTCCCAATTTTCAGAAGCTTGTCCAGCGAAAAGCAATTCAATTTAAAATGTTCAAATATTACTTTTTTTCCTCCCATCCCTGACTTGCCTCTCAACAAAATCTTTGTTTGTCTGAGGTTGAAAAAAAGACAAATCTGTTTCCAGGCAGGGAAGTTTGAAGTTCTTTGTTTGGAAGGAAGGTTCCGGGTGCTGCACACTGTTTAGCTTGGTGACCCTGTGACTGTCTTCTGAGGAATTGTATAAGCAGCCCTCCAGAATATTGCTTCAGGGTCAGCTTTCATCTTAGCAGTAACCTGTGGACTTTGAAACTCAAGGCGATGGAATTGCAGCTTTGTCAGTACACTACTAATTAGAAAATTCCTGACCTAAAGCAAGATGTTTTAATTATGTGTTGTGTCAACGAGTTTGCAGATATAATCCATGGTTGATACACACTCAAGTGTACGACGAACTGTGTCGTTGTCACACTGCAAATCAACCGTTCGGAATTTGTGTTACAGCTCCTTCCTCCTCCCCCCTCTGCATCTGCCCCTATAACCTTCCGCCTTCTTAGCCTCCATGTTTGTTTTAAGCCGTCACATGCTTAGGTAGCCAAATTAGACGGCGAGTTAATGCGTTGGCTCTTGAAAAAGCCTCTGTGATTTGTGTTGTGTTGTGTGTGAGACTGAACAGTGTGACAGCCAGGCTACAGAGCTGTGGCTGGGTGTGGACGGTACTGCCGCTCCGCTGCTGTGAGTCAGTGTGGGGAAAGGCAGGGAAGGGTTAAACAGAAATTGAGCGGGGATGCTGGGGGCAGCAGTGCTGCAGAACATAGCAGTGTTCGTGCGAAGGCAAGTCATTTCCCGAAACACTGCAGACACATGGCCCGCGGCGCTCCGAAACCTTTGGAGACCAAAATGGCTTGCAGGAGTTAGAAGTAATAAGGTGTTTTTTTGCCTTCTTTCTCCTTGACTGAAATTCTGCACGGTTGCTATGCATTGCCATGGAGCCGGGTAGCTGTTTTTATGTTTTGTGGGTATTAAGATACTGTAACTGGCCAATTTTTGTTGTTCATTTTTAGTTGCGGACCAAATGAAAGTTTGTTTTTAAAGTCCCAATTTCTTTTTGAATCATATTTCTGAATGTAACTCGTTCTCTTGTTTTTTACTTATTTTATTTTGGTTTACAAATCTGCTGAAGGACAAAGGGAAAATGAGAGACTGTTTAGAAGAGCAAGGCTGATTGTACCTTGGCATGCTCACTCTAAGTCTCTGTCTCTCTGCGTTTCATTGTCACAGTGCTAACCTGCTGGCATAGGGTTTCCTACAGAATAGGACTTCTCTATGAGCCCTCAACCTTCACACAATCAGACAAAGGGCTGTGTGTGTAAGCCTGAACATAAACCTGCCGTATTAGTCCAGTCTTCCTCTGCCCTTTCTCCCATCCTGACCCTCTGATTACCAGTGGACTGAACCAAAGCCTTTTCATCCTCTCCCCTGGTTCTGTTAATCTTGGCTTGCTTTCTCTTTGTTGTTCAAAGAGGGGCTCCGGTATATAATCTGGTGTATGGTACATCTGTGAATTATTATTCTAATTCTTTATACGTTTATTAGAGCTGAATAAACTCCACATCAAATACATCACTTGGGCTATGTCAAAAGGCCTGGGGCAAATCAGCCAACATCTGTTAACTCTTTCAAAATGGCCTCATCCAGAATGTCTGTGGGTGTATATAAAGGAGAGAAAGAAATAGTGAGACAAAATGAAATAGAGAGGGCGAGAGAAAGAAAGGAGGGAGAGAGTGGGCCCCAGAGTGAGAGAGAAAGAGGGCGAAAGAAAGGAATGAAAGGAGTAGGAGAAAGAGGAAGAGAGATAGAGGCTCTGTTGCTGATTAATGGCGGCCATATAAGCGAGGAAGAGGCGGTTGTGCGGACGGAGGGTGCAGGCCAAGCGTGGAGAGAGAGGCACTGCACTCCCACGGCTGGGCTACGCACTATAAACAGTACCGAGGAATGAAGGAGGAGACGTTCCCTGGGTGAATGCAGCATGTAGGTGAACATGTGGGAAAGCTTTGTGTTCCTTTGTGTTCCTTGGTAGCGTGGTGATGGGAGGGCCTTTGACTAACTTCACAGAGCCAGGCGGCGGGCTGGGCTGTTTGACCGAGAGGGACTAACACACTCATTAACCCCCTCACCACAGACCTACTGCCATATGAGCTCCCCCACTGCACTGCCCAAAACTCAACAGAGAATGTGTCCACCTGAGAAATGTTCATGTCTCGTTGTGCCTTGTCATTTTCACTCCTGGTTTAGCTTGTCAAGAATAAGGCTTTGATGTAAGTAAGTCTGTAAGTCAGAGATTCCATTTCTTTGCCTTAAGGTTCAGGCTTTATGAAAGTGTTGAAAGGGAAGGTTTAGTGTGTAAGTTGTAGGCTATGTACAGTGCCACTCTGCCACACAGCCCACATAGCTGAGCTATTTCTTCACCTTGAATATTTCATTCCAAAATGGGAAACTGACCCGTTAGATGATGACATTCCCATGTTGTATGGGGAAAACTGTGTGTAGTCTGCTGTGTGTGCATTTGAGCCTGTGTGTGTGGGTGGACACCTGTGCGCGTGTGTGTGTGTGTGTGTGTGTGTGTGTGTACATGTATGTGTGCATATGCAAGCCTGTCTTATTGTGTGTATTATCTCCTGTCATCCCCACCCGGTCTGCAGCCTCCGTTCTTCTGCAGAGTGCTGATGAAGCAGTATGGGCTCTGCTCTGCTGGGCCCAGCAACGCTCTCCATGCTCTGTGTGTGTGTGTGTGTGTGTGCCTGGCAAAGTGGGCCATTAACCCTCAGCCCTAAGGTGTGACCTGAGACAAATCCAATATTGGCTACTGCATCAAGGCCCAATGCCACTCAAGTTCAAAGCCGCTGATCAGCAGAAAGACCCCAAACAATAAAGGACCAAATGCTAATTCCTTGAGACACCTAGGAGCAGTAACACCACCAGACAATTAGGCAGGAGAGGAGAGAGAGGGAGAGAGAAAACATACATTATTAATCAAAAGTAAATTTAGCAAAGTGGGGACTAATCCTGGCCCTCTCAACACCCAAGGTGAAACTGTAGATAAGGGAAGAAAGAAAATATTAAAGGTTGATTGACATCAGATGACCGTTTTCTTGAATCCTCCCTTTCCTAAGGTATATATACTATCCTAAAATAATAAGGAAATCCCACAGTGGTGTATGACATCTGTTTCTAATGATTGGAAGCATCATCTTGCTGTCACCCTGATAAGTCTGTGAGCTGAAATATGTGGGCGCCATGGTGATGCTAATTGTTTGCATATGGTGACATCAGAACGTTCCTGTTGTAGTGTCTTCATGTGTGTGCACACCTGTGCTACGTGATCGGTCTCAGCCAGGAGGAACTACAGTTTGTCATGTGATCGTGAGGAGGTGAGGACTGTAGCCTGTGTTCGGGACTGCGGCTGTTTACACAGCTACAACTCGGACTGTCTGCATGTCTATCTGTCTGTGTTATTTCAGCCCTAAACAACTCAAACGTCTTATAGGATTTCAAGGTATCCTTGTGTTACTTCAGCCCTTAACAACTCAAACGTCTTATAGGATTTCAAGGTATCCTTGTGTTACTTCAGCCCTTAACAACTCAAACGTCTTATAGGATTTCGAGGTATCCCTGTGTTACTTCAGCCCTTAACAACTCAAACGTCTTATAGGATTTCGAGGTATCCCTGTGTTACTTCAGCCCTTAACAACTCAAACGTCTTATAGGATTTCGAGGTATCCCTGTGTTACTTCAGCCCTTAACAACTCAAACGTCTTATAGGATTTCGAGGTATCGCTGTGTTACTTCAGCCCTTAACAACTCAAACGTCTTATAGGATTTCGAGGTATCGCTGTGTTACTTCAGCCCTTAACAACTCAAACGTCTTATAGGATTTCGAGGTATCCCTGTGTTACTTCAGCCCTTAACAACTCAAACGTCTTATAGGATTTCGAGGTATCGCTGTGTTACTTCAGCCCTTAACAACTCAAACGTCTTATAGGATTTCGAGGCATCCCTGCGCTTGTTCCAGGATGGATATGTCCTATGACATCATGCCTCCCAGCACCCATCACTGATAAAATGACAGATGCTGCTTTTTGCCTCATGGAGCATCCTCAGCAGCAAAGACGATTTTGAATTTTTTTCCCTTTCTCCACATTGACCTTACAGAGCCTGCCATTTTGTTGTTCTTTTAATTTCCGACACCATTACCATTTAATTGGTGGTGAAGGGAAATGCGTGGCGTGTTGACATTTCAACTTTCCTGACACTAACTGACACTCAGCCGTCTGCTTTTTTGGCGTTTGTGTTTTTCTCTCCTTTCCCCTAACATGAGTCTCAACACGTGTTTAGGAGATTGGTCTCCATAGATACAGACAACAACAGACCATGTGTTTGGGTTGCTGGCAGGTTGCGGAGGGCTTATTAAGGCGAGATGCTGGGATGAGGCTGTTGTGACGCTGCTGCGTTAGCTACATGAAATCTGTTCCCTGGCAGCAAGCTGACCTTTCTCCCTGTATTTGGATCACTTAACCAGGCGGAGGCTTGCCGTGCGCCGTGTCCCCACAGGGGCTGAGTGAGGCATTCTGGGAGCTCCCAACCACGAGGCCAAGGGGACGGTAGTGTCCAGGGCTTCTGTCCATCTGCCTGTCCATCTCACTCCTCACCCCGCCACCCTCCGACGCCAGCGGCTGTCTGCCCCGTCTGTCCAGGTGGATGGAGGGCTTTGATTGGTGGAGTGCGCCTCTGTGGCACAGGGCCGGCCGGGTGACTGGCAGTAATTGGCATGGCAGCGGGCAGGCCAATCTTTCACGTGTGGTCAGTAGGGATTGGCCTGATGAGCCAAGCAGGGGGAGCGTAGGGGGCGCTCCTTGCCATGACAACCCTGGGGGTGGAGGAGGCCACTGAGGTCTGTCCCATGTGCACCTCCACTCTGGCCCTCTCGACCTGTCAGCATCACTGACAGGAACAGATGTGTGGAGGGAGACATCCTGTTTCCTATATACTGTAGTGTCCTACTGGTTCTGACTAGAGCCCTGTGGTTACTAGTGCACTCCTGCATGTAAGGAGCATGGTTCCACGTTGGAGCCTAGTGACCACAGAGGCTGCTATGAAGCTAGACACTATAGTCCTGTAAATACGTACCTTACATATGCTTGCAGTTAGGCTCCTGTCTACGATCATATGTTTTTAGTGCCACAATCATTGTAATTGTGAGGAGGTGTTTCGGGGAGGTCTCGTTACTCAAACCGCTTTCTCTGTGCCTAGGTCATGGAGGGGCGTTTTGTAAACTGTTGACTGGGATTTCTGACATGATTATGTGTATGCTTAATTTATCTTTAATTTTCCAGCTTCTTTGCATCAAATTCAGTGGGAAAAAGAAACAGTGTTTTCCCTCTGATGGCAGATTTTCTATGGTTAGTTGGTGTTCATTTTGTTAGATGTAATGTTACTCACAAATGTTATAGGCTCTCCTCTTGGCCTCAGTTTTTGAGTGTTCATTTGAGTAGGTGCTATATGAATATAAGGGAAGGGCTTTCCATTTCAGCTAAAAAGTCCACTCAGATCTATTTCAACTGCTTGTTTAGGGAACAGTGTTTGCCCCATAGTGTTCACCGGGTCCTGTTAAATGGCCTCACATTCCTTGGCCGTTATACGACCATGCAGAACAACCATCCAACCCAATGACTCCCATGAGATGGCTGCACATATCATTACAAAAACCCCACTATGTTTAACAGTTGGCAGCAGACACTGGGTTTAAGGGATCCTTTGGCATTCTCCAAATGTGAACTTGTCCGGATGTAGGAAATAGGTTGAAAGGTGGGCCTGTACAGTTGGGAGAAAATGTATTTGATTCACTGCTGATTTTGCAGGTTTTCCTGTTTACAAAGCATGTAGAGGTCTGTAATATGTATCATAGGTACACTTCAACTGTGAGAGACGGAATCTAAAACAAAAATCCAGAAAATCACATTGTATGATTTTTAAATAATTAATTTGCATTTTATTGCATGACATAAGTATTTCATTCATCAGAAAAGCAGAACTAAATATTTGGGACAGAAGCCTTTGTTTGCAATTACAATTAAGATCATACGTTTCCTGTAGTTCTTCACCAGGTTTGCACACACTGCAACAGGGATTTTGGCCCACTCCTTCATACAGACCTTCTCCAGATCCTTCGGGGCTGTCGCTGGGCAATACGGACTTACAGCTCCCTCCAAAGATTTTCTTTTGGGTTCAGGTCTGGAGACTGGCTAGGCCACTCCAGGACCTTGAGATGCTTCTTACGGAGCCACTCCTTAGTTGCCCTGGCTGTGTGCTTCGGATCGTTGTCATTCTGGAAGACCCAGCCACGACCCATCTTCAATGCTCTTACTGAGGGGGAAGGAGGTTGTTGGCCAACATCTCGAGATACATGGCCCCATCCATCCTCCCCTCAATACGGTGCAGTCGTCCTGTCGCCTTTACAGAAAAGCTTCCCTAAAGAATGATGTTTCCACCTCCATGCTTCACGGTTGGGATGGTGTTCTTGGGGTTGTACTCACCATTCTTCCTCCAAACATGGCGAGTGTAGACCAAAAGGCTAAATTTTTGTCTCATCAGACCACATGACCTTCTCCTATTCCTCCTCTGGATCATCCAGATGGTCATTGGCAAACTTCAGACGGGCCTGGACATGAGCTGGCTTGAGCAGGGGGACCTTGCGTGCGCTGCAGGATTTTAATCCATGACGGCATAGTGTGTTACTAATTGTTTTCTTTGAGACTGTGGTCCCAGCTCTCTTCAGGTTATTGACCAGGTCCTGCCGTGTTTGTTCTGGGCTGATCCCTCACCTTCCTCATGATAATTGATGCACCACGAGGTGAGAACTTGCATGGAGCCCCAGACCGAGGGAGATTGTCCTGTAGCCCATCCCAGCCTTGTGCAGGTCTACAATTTTATCCCTGATGTCCTTACACAGCTCTCTGGTCTTGGCCATTGTGGAGAGGTTGGAGTCTGTTTGATTGAGTGTGTGGACAGGTGTCTTTTATACATGTAACGAGTTCAAACAGTTGCAGTTAATACAGGTAATGAGTGGAGAACAGCAGGGCTTCTTAAAAAAAAGCTAACAGGTCTGTGAGAGCTGGAATTCTTACTGGTTGGTAGGTGATCAAATACTTATGTCATGCAATAAAATGCTAATTATTTATTTAAAAGATAATACATTGTGATTTTCTGGATTTTTACAAAAAAAATTACAGACCTCTACATGCTTTGTAAGTAGGAAGACCTGCAAAATCAGCAGTGTATCAAATACTTGTTCTCCACACTGTATTTAATTTTTCCGTTGTGCTCCTTATGTCTGTGCTTTGCCTTGGATATGAGTGGTTTCCAAATGGCAACCCTGCCATACATTTCAGCTTTGTGAATCTCATGACTAACAGTTTTAGTTGACCCTGGGTCACAGATACGCTGATACAATTTTGTGGTCGATTCATAGGTTTTTGGGGCATTGAGCAACTATCCTGTCACTGTCAGCTTCAACTTGGGAACATTGTTTCTTTTTGCCAGTGCGATTTGTCCATGTTTGGCATGTGCTTTCGTAATTGTTGTGACTCCTTAAATACATTTCCAGTTTTTGTTGCTAATGCACCTGCAATTTAGGCACCGACTTTTAAGCCTCTTTGGAACTCTGTTAGTTGCATCATGTTACTTGAAAACTCAGATATCAAACAGCTAATGGTCAGACCTCTTTTATAGCTGACACATACAGCTCCAGGAAAAATGAAGAGACCAGGAAAGTTTTGAGTGAGGAACAGAAGCATTCAATTTGCAGTGGTCTCTTAATTTTAACCATTTTCTCACTCAAAACCTTACATTTCCACTTTTTTGGAAAGGAAAGAAAAAGGTGCAGTGGTCTCTTAATTTTTTCCGGAGCTGTATGTGCTGTTGATTGGCAATCAACCTAATTATACCTCAGCAGCTGCATTTGTAATTGTGATTGAGGTAATTGACAGGAACCCTACTTTTCCGTGTAGTGTTTCTGTAATTTTGTCTAAGACCATGTTCATTTGTCTAATTACGTTTGGGAAGTGAAAGATATGTTTTCACTACTCTCTTTCTGTTTCCATCTTACCGTCTTGACTTATAAAAAAATTTACTTACTGTTTATGTAGTTATTACACATCAGCCACCTTCATCTGCTAGCCTTCTCCTAAGCTTTACAGGATGTTGAGATGGATCGGTTGACCCAGAGCTCCTCACTGTACTTCTCTCTCTGTCCCCAGGTGACAGGCAGTTCAGTGGGGTCGCCGGGCGCTGCCTCCTCCCCCTCAACGTCATCACAACGGCAACGACAGCGCATAACCCGTGTCAACCTCAGGGACTTAATTTTCCACATGGAGCAGGAGAGGGAGACAGCCCGCTCACTCCTGCTTTACCGGGCCCTGCTCAAGTAGCCCCTTTCCCAGCATCCTCCCTGTAATTAACATCTCTCTCTACGCCTGCAATGTGCCTTCGATTGGGTCAAATCTTTCAGCTCAGTGTTGTGATGTTGATATTAACGTACCTTTTTATATTAAGACGAGAAAAAAACTCACAAAAATATATTGTATGGATGTATGTGTCTCTGTTTTAGCTTCCTGATAAATATATGTATTTTGAGTGTTGATTTCATGGCCAAGGTAATGCAATCTCCTTGAGTTTTGGTAGGACTGGGTTTTTAAGAATGCAATGTGTTTTTATGTCTACGGACCTGAGCCAATACTTTTTCCATGTCAGTTTCATATTTGACATGCCAGGAGGTATAATGAATGAATCATCTCAAAGTGATGCTTAACGTCATATCCATTTTAGCGAAAATGATCATATTCCAAACTTAATACAGTCTACAATATTCTCTGGAACATACTTGTTGAACAGAGTTCAATAAATATAGGTACTCTGAATTAAGAATTCATAGTGGTAATTTTTTTTAATGCCAGAACATCCGACAGCAGCTTTTTGGAACATTTGTCTTCAGACGTTTATAGACATAGTTGACAATAGATTACTGCAAAACATACATCAAGCGCACTTAAATGTAAATAATTGTTCGAATAATTTTGAATAGTGTGTATGATATTTTTACCACATGTAATCTTTTAACATTAACAAAGGAAACCCATATGTCAATATTGAGATATTCTGTAAAATCGTGTGCATTGAAATTATATTCTTCCATTTTAAAGTTTTGTTTCGATACAATGCAGACAGACACCGTCTGGTCCAATCCAACAGGTCAGTAATCAAACCATGTCAGAGCTACAGTACCACAGTCCTCCAACAAGGTGGAGCCCCATGAGTCCGCCTCGTTGAAAAAGGCAAACTAGTCTCTCTAATCCAATTTACAGAGATACATAGTTTTTATGTCTTTGTAGAATTCAAATGTTGGCCATCGGTCTTATTGCTTTTGTCCATTTTCCCAATGCTTTAGGTTTTCTGAAGAACCTATTCTCTGAAACCCTCATCAAATGCCCAGTCTGCTATGGTCATTCAACAAATAACAAATAGCTCCCATCCAAGTGTTTCATTTAATGACAATTAACAATACATATCAGACCTGTGAAGAGCTGGACAGTTGTTAGAGTTCTGTTTTGAGAATTGTCTTATTTCTGCCTAATATCAAAATTGCAATGTGTTTTCTAGTTGTATGTTTTTATGTTGTCTCTATGAGTGGTGTGAAACTAATGCCTCGGTCAGTAGCTAGACAGTAGTAGACCTTTGACCTAAGGGGCGGTCTGCCAGGCATCACTGTTGTCACCTGTATCTGACCAACTTGTTGTTTTCATGGCCTTCATGTTATTTAGTTTTGAATACCCTCGCTTCTATGCAGCTTCAGTCTTTTGTCACTTTGTAATTTATTTGTTGAATGGGTAACATTTAAAAATAATGTTTATAAAAATGTTTTCTAACAGCACTATTACATATTTTGGTTTATATTATTGGTAATATGAGAGAACATAGGAAGTTGTGTTAGGTATGTGTAGAATTACATCTCTTTTAAGCATCTAACTGTTTTGTTCATTGCTGTTGAAAGGGAAACTTTTTTTCTAACTATTTATATATTTTTTTTGAGTCATTTTTTCATTGGCATTTATGCTTGCCGTATTTCAGGCAATGCAATTTTATCTTGAAAGTACTTATAGTAAAAAAAATATACATTTAAAAGAAGCACAAAAATACCTAATTGTCTAGTGATTAATATTTTAATAATTATTTGTATGGTTTTCTGATAAATCAGTACGCAGGAGGACATTTCAACTACTTCAGCTTTTTAGCCAAAATATAAAGACAGTGGTATTACTGATGTACACAATTGGAAAAATTAATGTTTTACGTATGGATAATTTGTAAATATTGTTTACAAGATCATGTGTTTATTAGAACGATGTTATTTTTGTTAAACTCTGTACATATCCTGAAAATGTCATGTTTGTGTGAAAATCTTACTTATGTATTTGTACCTATTTTGTAAAGGAATAAATAAGCTGTTTACTAAACTTAGACAACAATCTTTGTGATGTCATGAACTTTGAATATATACAGAATTGTTGTTTTGAACCAAAATGTTTAGTAACACCTGTTGGAGAAAGTAATTGCAGTGATCAAATTCAACTGCCAGAGTGGATTTTCTTTGGATGTCAGGTTAAGAACTGCATAATGACAAGGAAATGCTGCATTCACTGGTGTTCTTGTATTATTTCAATTTAATTTCACCTATGCAGCTGCTGAAATACATTCAAACTACAAATCTACTCTAGTGAGTACAGGATTTATTTTCCTAGTAATAATTGATACCATACCTGTTATTAAGAGTAACTGGATTCCAGTTTGAATGAAAGGACTGCACTTAAAATTTGTAGATTTAAATTGTGTTTTAATTACTTTATAATTTGACAGGATGATATTTAATTTACCCATAATAATTATCTTTGCTTATCTATTTAAACCTAACCCCCAAAATCACATCTGTAATGTTTTTAAAGAACAGTTAGTTGCAAACTGAAATTAACTGAAGAAACCTACTTAATTTTTCTTCACTAGCATTGACACATGCTATGTACATTGAGTTAAGTATGACTTCTAGAGACCAAGAAGTCCCCTCAAGATTTTACTACTAATTAGTAGTTAGCATTTTGAAAAGACCAAAATACTTAACTCGGTGCAGAACAGGGATTTGGGAGCATATTCCTTGTCTTCTTCTAGACAGAGTAGCAGGCCTATTAAAAAGTCCCTTTGGAGCCTCAGATTGCTGATCTTGATTTAACCCCTAACACCCCCCCTTCACACATGCTGGCATTTCTGATGCACTGCAAACATGTGTTGATGCAGAGTTTTATCAGATGAATTCTCAGCTCTCAGTAATGGACACAATTTAAGTGTAGCTGAAAACAACACTCCAGTATCCAAATATACAGACAGAAATTACATAAAGACAGGTTAGGCTGAGCCATAAAATACAGTACATCCTTTTATTATCGCAAATATGCAAGAAATATCAAATGGAGACACTGCAAGTGAACACATGCCCTTTAATACCACAGTCTAATTATTAAAACGTTTTAAATAATATACATTTTGCACCTTTAGTATACCCTTTTAAAATGTTTTTTATCCATATGTACAAAACAATGCTTGCAAATTTGAAATGATTTCCATTCTTCTTGTTTTGTAGTTAGTGAGAGGACTTGGAGGTCTCTTTTTATAACACGATCAAGAGCTCAGTAAAAGCCCAGTAAAAGCTGAGTCCTGCTAACAATTTAATATACAAAATAACTGTACAACTGACCTCCAGACCACACAGACAAGTGGTAGGACTCAGGGTTGGGTTCATCCTGCAGTGATTTGTGAACTGCAATTGATTTAAAAGATGTTGAGATTAATTCAATGAAATTCAAGTTGAAATTGCTTATTTAACATGATTTGTTTACTATAGTGAAGTTCCTATTAACATAATGTATGGCTGGACAATTCAACTGTGGTCCTTGTGACTGAAAGCCTGCTTGTTTACATCCTCTCCTGCTATTCAGGGGCACCCCCCCCCCTGTGGATGTGAGACACAAGATTAGTACAATTATGCAGCAGGTAGGAACATAAACGGGGCCCTCGAGGCCCAGAGTTGTATTGCCTTAATGTATGGTTCCAAACACCATGGCATGAGTTTCAAAATTTTTCTAGAATCATTCAATTTAAATACAGTGGCCTAGAGAAAATCTCAGATAATTTTCCACGTTATCTATTAATATTCCCTTAATATCAGGGGGAGAAATAATCCAAGAATGCATGTTTAACACTGCAGTATGGAATTACACAATCTAACATTGAAAAAAGACATCTTTGACCGTTAGGCTGAAATTATACTTTCTTAAAATTCTGCTTCATAGGGTATGAGGCCATTTCAAATTGCATTGTCACTGGTCAAATTCAGAATTTTCAAATTGTTCCCAACCCTGGTAGATCTTGTTTATATATGGACTTTTAACCACAAATGACTAAAAGTAAATGGTCTGTGTGAAAACTTACAGTATGTCAGAGGAAATGGCATGGTGATGTGATGAGGTATATGTAAGTACCTGCCTGTAAGAGGTATTTGTGAATTGCTTCACTCTTTTGTCAACAAGGAAATAAACAGATGGAGATTAGCTAAATGCTGCCCCATAAAGAGTGAGGGCCGTTGAGAACTGAACCGTTACCTTTAAATGTATAGTTGAATCTACAATTACCAGAGGACATAAAATAGGCAGGGATTGTTTCTATATTAGGTTTTGACTCATCAGTTTGTTTGTCCTGGTGTGGTGCAGTACAGTTAGGGGTAACATAAGGAGTGAGTGTACTGTGGGAGAGTGCTCTGTACACAAGGGTCTGGAAATGTGATGACGCAGTGGGGGGCACAACCCATGTCACTACTGCCACTCAGGAGCTGGGAGAACACTGGAGCCTGGAGCCCTGGATGGTGCTGGGCTCTGAAGCTCGACATCCCTTCGCAACATGAAAAGCCTGGTTGGCCATTCCCTTTGAGGCGACTGGATACAAGGGCCCAGGCCAGTAGCAGGTCAGAACAAAGAGGAGCCTGATTGGGAGGGAGCCATGGCACCCAGGAGGTCTGCACTGTCTTCTGGACTACTTGGAGCTAAACTAGGCATCTTTAAGAACTGAAGATCGAATATGTCCTGGGGCTTGTTTAATCAGGGAGCATCTACAGTGTGGACAATCGACACATTAGGGCCAAGAAGAGTTGGTTGGTTGAAATTAGAGTACCATACCATCTTAATGCATTTTAAGAATGTTTAATGAAAACACCCCATAGGGGAGGTTTCAAACCAAGCTCGTATTAACCAGCCTGTGCTGAACCAAGATCAGAATGGGCCTCACGTCCTTAGGAATGGAAGAAACAGAATCTAAGTTACGCAGATACACAAAGTATGAAAACTTATTCTTTCTTGTTTCTCTCTCTGATCCAGATATTTAGAGAATCAAACCACTGAATTCGAGCAGGATGGAGTAAGAGCCTCCCACTCTGTCTTTCTGTAAACAATGCTCTGATGCTCAGCTTACAGTTAATTTTAGTAGCTGCAGACATGTGAACAGCCATTGAAATAATCCTGCCATAGAAGTGGACAATAATGAAAGAACCCGTACAGGTTTCGCCGACTTTGAGTCATCTCTGAGATAGATGCACCAACAATATTCAAGACAAATATTAGGGGCTTCCATGGTTGGGTAATTGTATGAATACATGATTCGAAACTTTGTACAATCATCAAATAGGCACCTCAGCTTTATCACCATGTATGCTATTAGTTACATTGTTTTGGACTTCTCGACATGTTAATGTGTCGTAAACATGATGAGATAATGTATGGGCTGATTTGTTGATCGTTATAAGGATGTATACCAATAACTTTGTGGAGGAAAGCAGTAGATGATGTGTTATAAGTGCAAACAAAAGTTATCAAGCATTTAGAGTACATCTCATCACAATCATGAAGATATACTGACATATTTCAGTTCATGTTCATGTTAGTTTTCAAGTCATCAACATTCTGGCATTCGACAACCAATCGGCAACACATTCAGAGCCTTCATATACAATTTAATTCCGATTTTTCTTGTTTGACAATGCTGATAATTTTATCTTTAACTTTTAGCTTTTTAATAAATATATACTCTCTCATGTTGTGAATGTTATTTGAATGTTTTAAGATATGTTTTACAGCTAATTGCAGCAATGCCAATGCATGCTACATATTTATTCTCAAAAAGATTTTGAAATAATCAGGTTTCCTTGCAGCCACATTTAAACAATGAGACCATCTCCAGCTCTGAATGCATTACCAGCCAGACTGCTGCTTTAGCCATGTAGCCTCAGGACATAATAGTGTTTCTATAGACACTGCCAAGAAACTCTCTCCCTCTCAAGCTTTCAAACCTAATGACTTTTGAATACAACATTCAAACATCCTTCATATAGGAGGGGAAAAAATATACAATATAATCCTATTCATAATAATTTTACACCATGTTGTGATAAAACAGAAAAAAGTTTACTTTCTAAACAACAGTGAAAATAAGAAAAACAATCAATTTGGCAAACAACGCTGGTTCTGCCTTGGCCTCCAATGGCCGTGAGGCCCGGCTGTTGACTATACAGTAAGAGAGAGATGGGGTGGATGGCCACGGGGCTGGCGTGACCGAGTGTGTTTGGGCTCTGTCACTTCCTCTCTCTAGTGCTTAGTCCTCTTCCTCTCTGCCAGCCCTGTCAGAATAGAACTCCCTAAATAGGCCCTGTCTTGTCCCCACTCAGCGGTACTGGCCAGTGCACACAACACATGGGCCACACACCGACACGTACAGGACTGAACAACACACCACCATGTGCTGCCCTGAGCTGGGGTGGGAATAGGGCCGTTCCCTCGCGGAGGTCAGGGCACCTCGTCACAGGGTTCGGGGAGCCTTAAAAGTGGCGGAAAAAAAGATCGGTCACGGTACTAAAACGGTTCAAGAGATCAGGCTGCTGTTTCAGTCTTTTTGTTCATCAGAGTCTCATATTTCTTTGGGTGTTATTATTAAACAGACTCAAATACTTTTGTTTTGTTTTCTTTTATGAGTTTGATACTACATTCCCCTTAGATCACTGAGTTCCGCAGAGCTGGCACGGTTATCGGGCGTCTGCTAATACTTAGGTGTTTCTTGATGGGTTTGCTTTGGGGTGTGAGGTTGAGGATATTAGGAATGAATCAGTTGTGTCCAGTAGGGGGTGAACAGCCACTTGTGGCAAGTCCCTCTCCTCTCCCAGAGTCCGGCTCTAGTCCAGGGGCTCCTGTTTTATCCTGATGGGGGTGTTCATGGACATACTCCGCCGGTCCTCACGGCACAGCACATACTCGCTGAACTGGGAGGAGTCAACTCCACCGCCACAGGACGCTGCCACGCTGAAACCCTTCTGGAAGAGACGCTCCAGGACCTGCAGGGACAGAACAACGGACGTTCAATCATTCCGTCGTCAGATTACACATGAACGCAAAAAGGGCAAATGCAATTGGAAGCGCAGAGGCCGGAAAAATCTCCCAAAGGTTCAACATAAACGTATTATTAATAATTATAATGCTCTCTCGCCCACCTTCCACCCCATCATCAATCAAGAGACATATATCGGCGATGAGTCACGTATAACGTGTCTTTAACCCAAACAAGAGGACAGATGGACGCGGGGCAGTGTCCATGGCGATATTCATGGCGCCGGGTAGCGCTTAAGGATCTGCTGCTGACGATACAAGTGCATGAGCTCAAAGGAGTGGAAGGGGTGAGGGGTGTATTAGAGTTAACTAGGTGCGTTTGGAGGGAGCAGGCCTCTGTACGTGGGGAGATAACTGGGCTCCTAATTTGAGTAATGAGGCAGCAGGGTTTGAGGAGTGAGGCTGTGGTCTGGAAGAGACTGGGAGCTATGAGGAGCTCTGAGGGACGCGTGGTGAATGAGGAAGAGGGGGAATGTGCCCCTGACTGGGTAATGGAGCTGGAGGGAGAGAGCTGAGATGTGAGGCATGGATGCACGTTAGTGAGGCTCAGATAGGCTTTTTTCATCTCCTGTAATCCTCCTGTTTTTTTTTAGGAGAGTGGGTATCTCTAAATCCCAATACGAGGAGTACTGTATATTTACTTATACCCCAGTTCCTTTAATAGTGTTGCAGCGCATGGAAATGAAAGGTCTTGCTCTGGGCTACTCTTCCTCCCTATACCGGCAGATATGAAACCAGAGATGAAGTTCACGCAAAATACATGCTTCGCCTGTTGCCAGTACACACACACAGTGAAAGTGGCCCCTGTAATTGAGAGTGGTGGCCATATTGGAGGGCTAAAGTGGGGCAATTAGTCCCGGTGGGTCAGCCATAGAGTCTTTCCAGTCTGGGGTTCAGGGTGCCTGCTGAGGAATTCACAGATCACACAGAACGATAGGACTTGTTAAACAGGCCTGCTCAAGTATTAATGGCTGCTTTAAACAGCCCTCTCCTTTTACCCCCTCCCCCGTTGCAAAAACAAAGCTCAGGCTGAATTCCAAATGGCATCCTATTTTAGAGCAGTTCACTTTATAGTGCATAGGGCACCATTTAGGATGAATGGGGAGTTTACACGTTAGGCTGGAGCATTTTACTTATTGCTTCCAGTAAGGACCACTAACTCTAATAATGATAACAATGCCCTCCACACCTCTTCTCCTCCTCCACCCCTCCTCTCTTCTCCTCCTCCACCCCTCTTCTCTTGTCCTCCTCCACCCCTCTTCTCTTCTCCTCCTCCACCCCTCTTCTCTTGTCCTCCTCCACCCCTCTTCTCTTCTCCTCCTCCACCCCTCTATTCTTCTCC
>JACXGJ010004361.1:0-45858 GCA_016801105.1 Esox niger
TCTAAGGAGGTTTAATATACTTCATAAAAAGGTACAAAAACTGAAAGGAAGAAACACAATGACCATAAACCAAAAGACAGGAACATAACAATGATTCATCAAAGCCTGGGAATCAATGGCTAAACTAAATACACAGACAAATATGGAGAACAGCTTTAGGGCTAAACACAGGTGAATGGAATCAACTGATTATCTCAAACGTGAACAGAAAAGGCCATGTATATTACATGTATATGTTTATTACCAGTGGAATGTGTAGATGTTCAATGAAGGCAAATGCAGTACATATGGCAACACAAAATGTGCAATAAGGCAAATAGAGGAGAGCAGATTTTTTTGTTGTTGCTTTTGGCATCAAGCCTCTCACAAAAACAATCAGATCTCATGTAGAAATGTCATGGTTATAATACCAAAGATCCCCAAAATGAAATGTCTATAGATTTTGCTCTACGTAATCAACCTTCAATTCAAATCAAACAGGTTACGGTGTTCATAATTATTTATATTATTGAAGAATGTTTGAGTACATATTAATTTCACTATTTGGTTACACTTTATTTTGATAGTCAGATGCTCTACAGATATTTACACTGCCAACAAACTATCAAAAAAAGTAAATGCTTGCTAAGGTTAGGGTTAGGCATACAGTAAGTGTTAGGGAAAGGGTTAAGGTTAGGGATAGGATGAGGCTTAAAGTTAAGGTTAGCGTTAGAAGATGACTGATGTAGACAGGCGCTGTTAAGCATCTACAGATTGACTATACAAACTATTTTACCCACTATAATGTATGTCTACACTTTTATACATTTGTAGGTCTTATTTTATAAATATGTTGAAGAAACAACATTTAAAAGTATATATTGTTTAATATTTATCAGAGGGCCTCACTTCTGCAGATGACAAAGGTTCAGATACTGCTGTGAGACTTCACATTGGTTCTTTAACCATTATGTAAAGTATATTTTAGGCTAGAATCCAGATATCCCCAAGGAATGATGTAGCAGAAGCAAAGAGACTCAACATAAGAGTACCCAAGATGTGTGTGTCGCCTCTGTCACAATAGAGGTCATCACAATAATACACAGTCAACTAAAATGTGTTCTCAGTCATCTTAATTGGCAAAATAATGTTTAGTAAAAAACATAGAAGTACTTATGAAATCAGCATTTGTTTTCTATACACACATGGACAAAGGTGTGCACAGTTTGGATTTCCATTCTGTCAATGGATATAAACATTAACCATAACTTAAACCATAAACTGACAAACACCCACACCTGACCATCCTTATACTCTTATCAGTAATAATAGGTTACTTATCTCCCCCATCAATGGCAAAAATGATTTATAGATATCATTTGCTGGGGGCCTAACTGCAGGGAATTTACTCTTAACTCCAAATAATTCCCTGGCAGCGCTTATGTTTTCTTTAAAAGGTAATTGAGTTGAAGTGGGATTTACAGGAAATAGGTGTTGGATTTGAGAGTGAAAGTGAAAGGTGAGGGGATATAAAGCTGTGTGTCTGCATGGCCTTGTCTAACGCATTAGGACAGCCAGAGACAGAACAGCTGAGACAGGATGTCTTTACGGGTGGCTACACTTCTTCTGTTGGCATCAGTGCTCTGGAGCCACGTAGCAGGTGAGTTTCTACTACAGAGATGTTGTCATTACTACTTTTATGAAAAGTCATCACAGTGGGGACAACTATAACCTAGTTGTATGAGAAAGTGCCATGTTTAGTAGTTATCATCAAACATCTGCCTTTGTTTTTCTGAACTGCTTAAGAGAATGTTGAAATATAATTTTATTACAAAGCCATATGCAAAGGAGATACACAGAGATACACTGAGGGAATAATCAAACCTACTGTGTTCATTTGGGCCACTGCAGCAAACACAGAACAGGCACTGGACTGCTGTTTGAAAACGAAAGATGCCAAAATTCCCAGCAGAATAGTCAAGTCCTACATTATCCAGACAGCCAGCGGAGGATGTCGAATACCAGCCACTGTGTAAGAAACACAATTAAATTACACATTAGTACAATGGGTCACCAAATGTTTCCATCATCCTGACCACTTAGGCAAAATGTAAATTACCTATTGCTATGTAAATATTTTCTAGCCATGTGTTACTGAATCTGTGTCTGATCTGACTCATTTATGCACACAGGTTTATCACAAAAAAGAATATTCAACTGTGTGCTCCTCTTGCCACCAAGAACAACTGGGTGGCTAAACTCATAAAGCAACTCAAGAAAAAATCGCAAAAAGGAAAGGCCAGAAAAGGGAAAAATGGTCAGTTTCCATTAAATAATTATATTAATTATAATGAATATTTAGTCATGGTCTATATTTTTCCTTCCTTACTTTTCTCGCCCTTTCTTTGTATTGACCTCTATGAACATTCCTTCTCCTCAGGCAAGAGACAACATTCTGTGGCTGTCCTCTAAACAAGGACCTTCAGTATACAATAGGTCCTTTGACAAGGTTCTCCAGGGGTAATTGAAATTACAATATTAACTTTGCTCCATTTTGTGAATGACACCAAACATTAGTAACTTGTTTGAAAAGGATGGTACTGTTATTTCATTTGTGATATACCTGCAGAGAAGTTACCAGGATTGGATTTGTATTCATGAAGACATTACTGGCATATTATGTAAATAAAAAGTATATATTTTTTTAAAGAAATATAGCATTTTTCTTTATGTTGATTTTCTCACTTTGTTACATTTGATATTAGGTTACATTTCTCGATTTGATCCATTCATTAAACACTGAGGAGTTTAAGGCAGTAGAATCTCTGGTGTCAGCAAAGCAGGTTCTAGCAACACCAACTGGTAGGTGCAGGGGAACGGCACTGTCTCTTTCTATGAGATGACTTAATGGTTTTCAGATCAGGTTTCTTAGAGCCTGGCTGGTGCAACAAAAATATACTCTGCCAAGAATTACTCCACCCAAATGTACTTGTATGCCCCAATGTGATATTCTTTATTCCCATAAACTTATTCTGATAATTCTACTTCTATGTACAATTTGGTCTAAAAAAGTAAAGATAAAATCACTCAGTCATGGGCAAGGTGTGACCTACACCAGCATAGCTCACTTTAAATAATGTCTGTATGTCACTGGAAAATCCGCCACATGTCTCCCTGTACCTCACCAGCAAATCATTTATTCTTGTGTGGGCAAAGTAGAATTTATCTACACCCATAAATTCCAACTTTCCTCACTCTCCGACTTGTCAGACTAATAGACCTTTAGATGTGGGAACCGACTTCTTCAGTAAGACAGATGAAGTAAAAACATTGTTTTTAGTCAGCGGCAGCAATGCTTGGGCTGCTATCCACTGTCTATACGATGGATTTCAGATAGCTCTATGCTTTCTAACCCAGGCATATTCAATTAATGTACCACTGAATGTTCTTTATCTAATGAGGGCAGATGCTTTCAGCACCAGGTTGTCTTTATTACCTGATACAAGTGGGTCAATTTTAGTACAATCCTCAGTAATAAGGAGGTGAAAGTGAAAGTGCGGCATCTGGTGGAGATTTATGAAGCTGATCTGAGGCAATGCATGCTTTGAAATAATGAGCTTTATTCTCTTTTTGGCTCCACATGAACGATCCTGCTTTGTTGATGGCTGAAGGGGTAATTGAATAAGATTACATTGTAACTTTGCTGCTCAAAACTCTGAAATTCTTATTTCACCCTTATTTTTGAGTAAACATTAAGTCATGATTTTAAGATGGATTTACAATGGTACTGTATGTTGCAACACTGTCTCAGGGACAACGTAGACTATTTTACGTAAATCCATGGCACCCATTTACTATGATACATTACTTTACTTTAGGTTACATTATGATGTGCTAACAAAATGTATAAAACATTACGAATTGGCCAAAATTTAACATATCTTATGAATGCTATTACAACATGTAATATGTTACAAATGCTATTAAAACAAATCATATGATATAAACGTCAGACAAACGTCTCATTTCACGAACACTGCAAATTTGCCCAAATGAATGAGCCATGTTTCAAACCAGCAACGTCTGGATCTGAAGAGAGGTGCCCTACCCACTGCTCTATACATGGTATATAGATATCAGGAAACGAGTATGGGCCTTACCAAGGTTAATACAATATTTAATTAATGCATATTCATGTTACATGTAGGTTAATATTAGGTATCACAGCACTGGGGTTAAGGTTAGGGTTAAGGTCTGGGGTAATGTTAGAAACTGAAAAAGGATAGGTAAGGTTTGGTAAGGGTTAGGTATCATAGCAATGTCATTCAGGTTAGGGTTTGGGTTAAGGTAATGTGGATTCATACCCCCACCCATTCTTCTATAAGTATTGGATGTACTTCCAATGCTTTAGAGATTGTTTACTGTTACCTTGAGACTTGTGTACCCTTTCCTTGCAAAAATAAACTTTTAAATTGTGCAGTAGAGTTATTTACCATTTTTGTAAACTGTATGTACCTTCCATTTTTGTAAACTGTATGTACTTCTGAAACTATCATCACAGCAACCATCTGTGGAGTGGAAGGGCCCCAGTTTGAAACACGACCTACCATTTTTTTCTGGATTATTACTGTAAGGTTGCTTTACCTAATGTAATATCTCTTACAAATTCGTCTGTCAAAAATGTATGTAAAATTGTCTGCATAATCCCCTGAGACCAGGTTGCAACATCAGAGTTGTAGGACTTGTAGGTATCCCAAAACAATGATGACACATACAGTTATTTGTAAATACAGTGAAACTGGTTGTAAAAAAGCAAGTATTTTCCACCCTTATTTTTAAATAAATAATAAATCACCAAAAAGAAACAGCTAGTAAACAGCTAGTGGTTGTTAGGGTGGGAGACACGAGTGGGCCCAAGCGCACGGCACCAGACACGATCGGGTATTCTCAAAAGGTATTTAATGGTGACAGGAGTGGAAGGACTGAGGTAGGGCAAGAGCGGGGAGGGCTGGGCAGGCAGGCAGGGTGAGGCAGACAGGGCAGCGGGTAGGCAGAGCAGGTGGGCTGGCAGGCAGGCTGGGCGAGGCAGGCAGGCAGGCAGGAACGTGTTGGAGGACTGGGTAAGGTGGGTCTTGGACCAGAGGGGAAAAACAAGGTCAGCAGGGACAATTGAAACCTACTCACGTCAGGTTTGTCGAGGCCGTGGACATTACTACCAGGTAGTGCATAACAACAATCTAGCGCCAGGCAGACAGAAACCAGGGTACTTGAAGGCAGGTTGATGAGGGAATGAATTACAGGTGTGGAGACTTTAGGGGTAGTGGAGAAAAGCAGGGCTTGAATACAGGAATCTGGATCCGGTGCCTAAACATACATGGACAGACTGGGGAGAGGAAGAACCTGGCCCGGATTCCGAGGAGGCGGATGTGGAGGGCGTGACAGTGGTAACATTGTTTTGCAGTTTGTTTATAGCAAGCAAGCAAGTTTATTTATATAGCGCAATTTAATTATGCCTTACAGTGAAAATAGAAAAAATGCAATAGAATCAAAACATCATCAGCAGATTGTTACATTTACAATACCAGAGGAGGTTATTCCTCTGATAGCACCAGAACTTGCATTACAATTGGTTAAAGATAGCAAGATATACATTTAATAACAATATAAATCAAGAAGAGGAATATAAAAAAATCATAATAATTAAACATAGAATAAGATAATAGAAATAGAATATAAAGTGTAGTGTAATTTATTTAACTCTTTGGAAGAAATAGGCTTCGATTTCAAATTGGGCTCATTGCCCATTTTTGCCCAATCAACAGCACTCAGCTTATCTTTGGATCAGTAGAAAAGCTTGTGAGTCATTTAGGAAAACCACAACTCAAACTGTATGTTTACAAATTTATAGCTCCATTCCTAGCATTCAGCTACTGACAATTACACACATTTTTATTTAGCTAAAAAAATTTAGAAATGAATGTAGCCACTCTTTGCCTTGATGACAGCTTTGCACACTTTGCATTCAGGATTTGCTTCATGAGGTAGCCTCATACCTTTGCAGAAAAAAATATTTTGAGTTATTTAACACTTTTTTGGTTACTACATGATTTCTTATGTGTTATTTCATAGTTTTGATGTCTTCACTACGATTGAGGAAAAGGTAAAAATAAAGAAATACCCTCGAATAAATAGCTGTGTCCAAACTTATGACTGGATCTGTCACAGAAACTAACATTACACATACATTTCTAGGTTCAAGCACACCATTTAGAGTTATTTTCTGTCTTTTTGAATATTATATCTTCCCAGCTGGCAGGTAATCCTCTGCGTCGGTCTCAGCTGGGCGGAGACTGATTTCTCCCTCCTCTGGGGCTATGACTAAGACTTTCACAACCCTCTCTCTTGCTCACACACACATACGCACAAACATCCCAGATGTCCCAGAATCCTTCACTGCCTGCAGCCCAGAATGCACTGATTACTGTCATAAACTCTAAGATAAGAGACCAATCTGGTCCCACCATGGTTAGATGATTTCTCAGCAAGGGATAGTATCTGATGTTTCCAACATTAAGGACATCTGGAGATTGGAAAATGATTTTCGTTTATTGTAAGATTCAATTGTGACGACATATGTCATCTGTTTGAAAAGCACTTTTTGGTTTAGCCTATATAAATTGTGCGAGAGTAGAGCAAAACAGGTTTTGTGTACAAAAAGAATATTCCTATCCGTCTTTTGCTGCTGTATTTCTTTGCCCATTCAGACATTTTGACAGTCATACGCTGCACTTACATTTTTATCATTTTGCCGACAGTGCCTTGCTGATGGGCACAAAAACCGATTTTATTTTGCCTTGACGACTCACAGATCCCTATCCCTATCCCTCTTTCTCTCTACAGTATTCGTCTGCATGTCTCCCCGCTCTCTGGGTTCCTCTGTTGTACATTCACATGGGCAATTTAAAGAGCTGCTTCCGCTCCTCTCAATCTCTTGCCACTTTGAGGCTGAGAGAGTGCAAGTTAGTGAGGGGCTGTGATAATATCGCCTTTCTTTCAGTTCCCTGGAGGAGAGCACTGTCAGTTCATCCAAAGAGGAGGGAAGAGTGCGTGTTTTTGTGCGTGGAGAGGAGTGAGGGGACATTGATGGGATGGGGTAGTGCTACTGAATAGGCTAAAGGAACAACACATTAGGCTAATGGATAGAGCCAGTGGGCTACTCCTTACACCCTATCAACTGTTGTTCACTAATGCACCATCTACCCAAAGCATACTGGGTATTCACTGGGTTTCTCTGGGAGAATCTGCAGGCGTTTTTTTGTGTGTTTTTAACAGTAGAACTTCTAGGAAACCATAACTTCATTCCCGGGCTCAATGCCTAGTTACAGTGTGAGACTGTGTGGAAGTTAGGGATAAACGGCTCTAGATCATGGCAGGAGAGAGGCACCAAAAGCACTTGAATACATTTCATGCCATATTTATTGCTATTTACTTATTAGTCATATATTCAACAAATGCATTCTAAAGGTCTAGCCAGTCTTTAGGCCTAGCCAGTTGTGAATTTTGTTAAAGAATTGTACTTTGTGGCTACTGAATCTAGTGGGCAACCATGTTGGTTGACTGACCCACCCATACCTGGAAAGGTCTGATCAATCACAACACCCTCTGTGTGACCCCTGGGCTAATCATCAAAAATAATTTGAATCCTGGTTTGCAATGACACAGTTAACTGGAATAGTTGTTTGATGGGACTGATGATGAACATCACTACAGTAAATGTTTTAGTTATCATCATGGGTACTGTATCTAGCTGCTGTCCTCCGCTACCGCCCTCTGTTCTTAATAAAGACCTGCAGTGCTCTGCAATTGAGAGCCAACACACTTTTCTCCAGTGTTGTTTTGTTTCCATCTTGCAGGGCCAACTCTTCCCAATGAACAGTAGACTGTATAGTGGTGACAAAATGGTTATACAGTTGACCAAAAATATTCAGAAATAAGAAAGAAAGAAATACTTATTGTGTACCATAGGCTGCTATCCTTAACCAAGTATAATCAAGTGGGATGGAACAACATTACAATGTTAGCTACAGCAGTTGATATGTGGTGCAGCTAACAAGTAACACATTTTAAGTTGCCAGTGCAAAGCAACAGTGAATGATTGACTGAGAGAATCAAAATAGCGTGTTTAAAGTAATGGCTTATTTGCCCTCTATTCATCTCCATTCAAATTAAATATTGTTAGACAGAATGCTGACCCAATGGTTGATTAAGTTATACAGTAACAAAAGGCATCAATGTTTTTGTTTGCAACTATAAATAGATGTGCTCATACCATTGGAGAATTGGTAATATATGTACCATTTGTGAAGAAAACATGAGTGAGCAGGCAAAACACTTTTATTTCTTATGGGATTCACCTTCAACTGTAGGTCATAGCAGAATGGCACAATCATAAAACAAAAATGAACTGACCCCTGTTCAAAAGTCTGCATACCCTTAAGTTCATAATACTGTGTATTGCCCCCTTTAGCATCAATGACAGCCTGCAGTCTTTTGTGATAGTTGTCTATGAGGCCCTGATTTCTTGCAGGTGGTATAGCTGCCCATTTGCCTTGGCAAAATGCCTCCAAATCATGCAAACTCTTTGATTGTCTCGAATCAACTTCCTGTATGAGATCTCCCCAGAGTTGCTTGATGATATTTTAATGTCAGGAGACTGTGATGGTCACTCCAGAAATGTCACCTTTTTTGTTGTAACCACTGGAGGGTCAACTTGGCCTTGTGCTTAGGGTTACTATCGTGCTGAAAAGTCCAAGAGCGTACCATTTAAGCTTTCGTGCAGAAGAATGAGAATTGCCTCTCAGTATAACATTCTGCATTCATCTTGGATTCAATTTTCACAAGATTCCCTGTGCCTTTAGAGCTCACTGCGCTTACCTCTGGATTTTCCTTTGTATCCTGAGCAATTCTTCTGGCAGTTTTGGCAAAAAAGCTTTCTTGGTCTACCTGACCTTGGCTTGGTATCAAGAAATCCACACATTTTCCCCTTCTTAATAAGTGATTGAACAGTTCTGACTGGCAAGGCTCTGGATATCGTTTCATATCCTTTTCCATCTTAATAAAGTTCCATTACCATTATGCAGGTTTTTTGTTGGTTCTTTTCTGCTCCCCATGGTTCAGTATCTAGTTTGCTCAGTACATCCAGTTATTTTTTGCCAAATAGTTAGCTTGGAAGATAGATATTCAACTACACCCTTGTGACTGCATCTGAATTATTTTTGTATGCGACTAATATAAGTTAATTTGATTTAATCCTGCAATAGACTTTTCAACAGTTGTGTTGAGTAGGGAACGCAGTTAGAATGAATACTTGAGAAACAGTAAATACAATATTTCTCTGTGTAAGTGGGCAGGATGAAAGCCTTCATATCACTGCACTATCCTGTTACATCTATTTGTATCTGCAGTAGTGAATGTCATTGGACAGCGGGAGGGGCTAACATATGGATTGACAGCTTTGAAACAGGATAAGGATGATGAAAATAACTATAACTAAACATCATTATCAATCACAAGAAAGGGCAGATTTTCTATGGCTGTCTGTTAGAAGAAGGAAGAAATAAATAGAAGAGTCACATGAAATTGACAAAATAAACCTCTTTCCAGATGTGAATTGCAGAATGCTCCATGTCTTATTGTTGGACACTAAATGACATAAGCATGTCTAGGTCACAGAGTGGATACTCAGGCAGCCTCTTTTTCTCTAGTAATCCCCTGAAGTGCTCTTAAGGAGCCCTGTAAAATGAATGTACAAGGCTCTAGCCCTGTAGGCCTATAGGGGACCATAATAAAGCCTGTTCAGGAACACCAATCTTTGGGGGATTGGGTCATGAAAACCTGCCTGACTCCCAGAGGCTATCATAGAGAGGGAATGTGGTATCATCTGTATAGCTGTGCCATTATGATGTCTTTTCCAGCATGTGAAGTACCAGTAAGACCACCAGATCTTCATGATTAAGTCAGTAAATAATTTCAGTATAATTTCTTTTTGCCCCGATGATTACATTACCAACAAAGTCACCAGGAGGGATCAACCAATAAACAGCTGGGTCATTAAGAGGCAACAGCCAATTAAAATAGTGGATGGGGTTCATCAGCTATGTCTTTGCTGTATCTGTTTTTTATCTCAGTGAAATTCTTCTAGCCATCTCCATGGTGGCTGTCTATCACAGGTTCGTCATTATCTTGTACCGTAGCTCCTGGAAGAGGGAGCTGGGTGATGTTCTCTGAACAATAGGGAGGAAGCCTCTTCATCTTCTGCCATTCATTCCTGTGGTGAACAGAATCGATAGTGTTGGAACACGTATTACTGATTGAGCGAGGCTTTCTTTTGAAGCATGTGCTCACTGTGCTGTCTAATTGCCTTACTTAGGGGTAGACTACAGGAAGGCAGTTAAGGCAGAAAAAGCTCACTTTTATGGAAATGTTAAAGCTTTTTAATAGCTGCTGAGCAATTAATGAGCTGTTATGTTGAACGCTAGGAGTTTACAAAGCATAATTTGTAAATCAGGAGGAGCCACGACAAATAGTGAATGCAAATGGTAGGGTTACGAGGAGGCTCTGAGGTACCAGCACACATTAACATTACAATATATACTCGCCCTTATCTGGGCTGAGAGTTCAATTAGATCCCAATCAGTGATGTTGACTTAACAGTCTGTTTTCATGACCTCAGTTAACTTTATTTGCTAGCGACAACTTGGTCTGGAGATGTATTTTGAATGGTGCACATTCACACTTAAAACCCCCTTAAAATAAATTAATAACACGTTTTTAAAGAAATTACAACTATGTGGAATGCGTAATAGTCTCAACTTCATTTTTACTGAGTGTTGTACTGAATGTGTTTGCAAAAACATTTCCAGACCCTACCTGACATTTATTATGAAAAACAACATAGTCTGACCGTATGCATTAAGGTGAAGGAATTCAAAGTAGGAGCAGTAGTGGATGTTTTCCCCGGATGAAACCATGAAAAATGAAGCCCCCTGCCCGACACGTCATTGCATGACCGCCTAACCATACAGACCTGGACCTCAGACCATGCATCTCCTAACACGTTTTAGTTTGTGACCAGAGAATTCGACAACTGTGAAAGCACACAAACGTCCCTTGAAAGCTCTTCAGCCCAGCAGTGGAGCATAGAACACCTGGGTCAGGCCACTTCACTGTGTAACCCACAGCCTTGAAAACAGCTATCACAGAGCTCTATCCCACCCCTGGCCTAATACCCCATCCCACCCCTGGCCCTATCCCATCCCTGGCCCAATGACCTATACCCCATTCCTGGCCCAACGCCCTATCCCACCCCCCATTTGTCACAAATGTTTTATGTAGTTTTGTATTAACTGTGGGGGCACGTTCACTGTCACATCACTTTCATGACTTTGTTGTTATAATTACTTAACATGTGTTTCGCACAAGGGAATGTAATGTACAGTCAACATTCCTTCCAATCTGAAGGATATTAAATATAGTTACATGGTTACATGTTACCAGTGCTTAATATTTGTGGACTTCTTCCAGAACCCAGTTGGTATATTCCAGAATATCTGCAATGAAAAAGGAATTGTCCCTGTTTGCAAAGTGACTTTTTTTTGTTCTGGGCCACGTTGTCTTGAGACCGAAGGAAGGCCATTACTGTGGTGAGAGAGAGCAGAGTGCACGCTCACAGAAATAGTCTGATATTCACATGAACTCTTTTTCATTACAGCTCTAATTTCTCCAGGATGGCACATCATGTTCTTTAAATCAGTAATATAGGAAAGGTTCTGGAGATGCTCCTGACAAATTGTAATAAGTTTGGCAAAATTATAAATTTAGACCTGCTGCTGTCATATCAAACAGATAATAAATAATTCAAAATACTACAACAGCAGCGTAATAGATTTAGCTTATTGTGTAACCCAATAACAAGACACATCCTAATGGACATAGCCTATGGTTGGCTATGTTGGTCACTGATTCTTTTAGTCAAAGCATCTCATTCACAATCTTATAAATACAATTCTGTGAAAAGCAAATGGCTTTTGCAAAACATAGAATACTTATCTGTCTTCAGGCAAAATAGTTTAGCAACCTCCAAAAATTTATATTGTGTGTTTATAGCTTTTTTATATAAATAGGTATATTGAACAGTAGCTTATTCTAGATACAAAGTAAAACCAAGAGAAAGAGAGAGACTTCTGACACTGCCAATGGCTGAGCTGGGTGAGTCACTGAAATTGGAAAGCTTTTTAAGGACTATATTTTCCTGCCCATATAGTAACCTTCAGTGTGAATTTCTACATATCTTCTATAAGGGCTATGCTATTCATACACTTAAAACACGGATATATGTTATTGATCTCAGATTCTCATTAGTAAAAAATAATCTCCAGTCATGCATATTGAATTAGAATTGCATGGAAGATTTTATAAAAAGCAAACATATTTCTGGACCCTATGGGTAAAATACATTTACCATATGTGCACATTCTTCAAGCTTGCAAATATGATGACTAATTGTAAATAAATACATTTTACAAATGTTAAACTAAAATGTAATCATTATTTATTACACAGAATTTAGCTAATACAAATAAACTGTATCTTTATGTGGGTGTTCTTGCAATTAATGTACACTCATAACTTTCTATTCCAGGAGAGAGAATGTAAAATATATTTCTATTAATGAAATTTTTAAATCTCCATGAAGAAAGCATGAATTTCTTCATGCAGAAGAAGGAATCTGCAGGGTATAAAGAAACTGCAGATGCAGCAGATGACCGAACCATCTGTATATTGACAAGTGTAAATTACTTCAAATATCACCATCAAACAACATCCTAAATCTATGGGACGTGGAGGCATTCGTCATAAATAGATAGTTCAGTGTGACTATTCACACGGCTCCCTCTTTCCAGTTAGGTGCACGTCCTCACTGCAAGGCTGTCTTATTTATAGATTCAGCATCTTGACCCCTGACCTCTTTGTTTCTTCCTCTCTTTTCACACTGTATCCATGCCGACAACGGGATGAGTTCATCCAACTAACAAAGGATTCATAACAGTGCATCTCCGATAAGTGGCAGTCCATTTCCTTTCGCATTAGCGCTAAGCCAAAGGGAAATGTTTTTTCCGCCTCTCATCATACACAACATTGTGCCCATCTTTCATCTGGCCTAGTGACGAAATCAATTATGTATGCAAGATGAGCCTGTCTTTCTGACTCAAGTACATTAGAGCATCATCGCTGGGGCAGGGACAGGAAACCTGCAGTTTAGGTGCAATGGCTGTATGTCATTAGCGGGCATCTCTGTTGTGCACGTGATCTGTCCCCAATCTTAGGAACCATGGCTCTGTTTACTGATGCTGAATCTGTTGAACACAAACTTGAGTGCAGTGAGTCGAAGTGACTTGGGTGCTGTGGTTACATGTAGAGAGGTACTTTTTACTTATTAATTGTTCAGGCGCTGTAGTGAGTCAGCCATACAGTTATTTGCAAAGACGTGCTGAAGAAGGGTAATTAAATCTGAGCTTCTAGATGTTCCCCAGCAGCTCTTTGTTTTCAAGCATTACCACCAAATTACATGTCACATATTCCCTTACGTAACAGACATTTGTTTACCACTTATTGTCGGCCCATCTTGTGTTGTGTTGATTTACACACTGGAGTCATTACTTTTTCATTTGTAGGAAAACAGTAAAGCGCAGTAATAGTTAAGAATTGTTGGTTTGAATAGGATTCCAATGTTACAATGCTGATGCCTTTCATTAATGGGGAAGTCCTTCAAGTTTATATGATTATCTGGGATAACGGGATGAGCCGTCAAATTACGGAAAAGAACAGCCCACGACCAAGTGAGCCAGTCACGCACTGCCAGAGACATTTATCAACGCCCACACTGGTTGTTTTCTTTAGTTGTCCCTCTACACAACACACAGAGCCAGGCTGAAACAGGAGCACCTGTGATTAGTTATTTTATTCTTCAATGTTGCATCACCACTGTATCCTGTATCCAGTGTTTACTGAAAACTCATCTCTTCAATTGGGTCTATGACTATCTTTAGTCTTGGCCAGGGCCTTGATTGTGAATGGTAATGTACAGGATAGGCAAACCATCCTGCTGTCTTTGCCTGCTGGACATGCCTTTCTCCACTTGGATATCCTATGTTCAAGGCTACAATGTGGTCCAATTCCCTGTCATTTTGGTATCACCCCATGCATTCCATAATCCTGGTGTGACAGGAGAGAAGTCTAAGGGTGGTTTTGCATCAGTTTGGGTGCTTTACCACTGCATGGTACCGGCTCGACTCTACTCGCCTCTACCCGCTTAGGGAAGTTTTCCACTGCATGGTACCAGCTCGACACGGCTCGGCTGGTTTTCCACTGCACATAGTGCCCTGTACCCGCCATAGTAAAATCACCGGAGAACGGCCGTAGCGCCTCCTCCAATGACACACACACAAACAAACATCAATGGAGATATCTTACATCTAATACCAGCAAAAAGACAGCAATTGCTGGCCAATGTAAACCCTGCAGTCAACAGAAAAAATCTATTGAATGAACTCCTTGCATTTTATTTTAAATTGAGAAACTTTGAACGTAAAGTGGCAAATCAAAAGTAAACTAAATCTGGATTACATGGTTACAGACCCTGTTTGAAAAACAGTGAAAAAGTAGAATAGTATTATCGCCCTGACGTATAAATGACGTAACTGCAATGTTCTCTTAGATTTAAGTGTATACACCTAACAATTCAACACCGACACATTTAAAACAACCTACCTAACCCCTTCATCCGGATAAAAAGGTATAAATAATTGCCGGCTATAAAACCACACTGAATGACTCAAGAGTAGCCTAATGTAGAATAGGCAGAGTTTATACCGGTAGTAGCGAGGAAGCATGCGCGAGCAATGACTTTGGCCTTGATACATTGCACCCTGCAAAAAAAGCTTGGTAGACTGCTTCTGTTTGGCATAACATTACTATATTGACCAATGCAATGCATGCCAGATAGAAAAATCCAGGAGGAAAAAGACGAGATCCTTTTGTAGGCTACAAAAACAGCCCGTATTTCTGGGTCTCACAGGGATAACGAGCTGATTTCAATGCCAGTGCATAGTTCCAAACCGAGAGGCATTTTCAGGAAATACAATGGCTCAAAATACGAATCTGGTCCTATGCACTGGCACTGAAATGATCCCATTTCAAAGCGCGGACTCCTGGTTCAAATCCACAAAGACACGCTGTTCTCTTATCAGACACTGGACCACTAACAGCATAACAGCGTGTTTTGCTTTGCTGCATGTTTTGAATCACTTTTGTCCAATCAGAAATCTAGTGTGTTTCCACGTCACCTTTTGGTATTGCCTCAGCTCGCTTGGGACCTAGATGAAGCAGGTACTATCCTAACTTTTGGCCAGCGGAAAAGCAAGAAAGGTGAGCCGAATCGAGCCGAGGCGAGCTGGTTTCATGCAGTGGAAAAGCTCCCAAAGTGGGTAGAGTCGAGGCGAGTCGAGCCGGTACCATGCAGTGGAAAAGTGCCATTTGTGTCCCTTTGGTGGTCTGGTGCTTAACAACGTGAGTGGAACTATTTCTTGTCTGATTGGCCCCGTCCATAGTGGTTCTGGATTCTGTCCACAGTGCTTCTGGACCCTGCCCATAGTGTTTCTGGACCCTTCCCACAGTGTTTCTGGACTCTGTCCACTGTGTTTCTGGACTCTGTTCACAGTTTTTCTGGACCTGCCCAATGTGTTTCTTGACCTTACCCACAGTGTTTCTGGACCATGCCCATAGTGATCATTAGCTGCTCCCTCTATGAACATTAATTAGAGTTCTTACCTTTTTCTGTTATTGTTCTGTGTGTGTTGTTGCCAACGTTATTGTTCCTGATTGCATAGTTCCTATATTATGTATGATGTATACATTGCCATAACCATGCTAACTTTTCTCTGTTAGCTTAGCTACGTTGTTACAGCTGTCTATTTCTTAGTAATTATATTCGTATTAGGTTACAAATGGTAGTTAATTTTTAGTCTTAAGGCTCCATTTTTGTCTTAAGTCTTCCTTTTACATAGATGCCCATTCATATCCTGCTAATGAGTCTATCTGCCACTACATTAACCTCTGTTCTGTATTTTCTTGTATACATTTTCTAATTCGGTTGTCAAGGGAGAGCGTAATTAAATTGTTTATTGCAGCATATTGATAGTCTATTAGCACATGATGTTACAGGCTCAAACTCTTCTCGTCCCTCTCTACTCTCTCTCAATAATGGGGGTTACAAGCGGTTAAATACCTTGAGGGGCGTGTTTACCTAGCAAAGCCACGACACTAACCCCCACACCAAATGGTCAATGTAAACATTCGTGTGATTACCGGAGCGCAACCTACAGGGAGAATCTTAACAAAAAGGTTTCCTGTTATTCTCCTTATCTAGGCACATTCGCTTCTAATGAAATGTACATTCATATTGTAGTTGTTAATGTTCACCGTTATATTGCGACTGTTTCTGGTGGATTTAAGAGGCTATGCTGATGGTAGACACAAGAGGCTATACTGACGCTTGTCAAATGTACAGCTCTTTGGTGTAGTGGTTATTGATGCAGCCTTCTATGTGAGTGGTCTAGGTTCGAATCTTGAGAGGGCAACATTTTCTATTGCAGGCCTGCTGAACTAGGCTTGCCTTGTTTCTTTTTAACCTTTATTTTTCCAGGTTAGTCTCATTGAGATTAATAATCAGTTTTCCAAGAGAGACTTGGCCATTACAGCCCTCTGCAGTCAAATTTCGAATGGAATATTATTTCTATCCATTTAATTCCTCCCACATATTCACAGCACCTGCACATTTCATACAGTGTTTTAGTGTAATAGTCCTTTTAGGCAGTCAGTCTTTAATGCTTTAGTTCCTATGGAAGAATATGGCATCCAGCTCATGTTACAGGCGTGTCCTCTTCTATCTCTGACTTTTTCCAGGATCTCCATGGATGTCAGCCATCCTTTCCTATAGAGCTGTTAAAGGGCTCCCCAGGGCACAATCAAATATACTAATATGTGCACATCGTTAGTGTAGTACTGCTTCTGCTTATGTTAAAACCACATATTATGTTGGAATATTCCTATAATGAATATCATTGTCTATCATTTTTATTCATATTTCATACTGTACAATTGTCATTGTTGTATTACTGACTCATTTTACCTTGACTATTTCTTTTTTTTACAGAAATGAAAGACACATCTTCTCACACATTCAAAAATGCAGAGAAGGTAAAAGGTGTGAAAATATAAGATTATTCAAATATAAAAAAATTCAATCTTCAAGCTCAAATCTAGCAATATATACACAAATAATTGTGATTATTGTATTATTTAAATAAATACTTTTGTTTCATGCCCTAGACAGGAACTAGTGTTGTACTCACAGCACACGAAGTGTAATAGTTCTGTAAAAATAATTGAAAGGTACTGCATGTACTATACACATTGCAAAGCTGAGTGCACAATGAGAGCAGTAATGGTAATGACAAAGAAAGCATTGTATGATTGAATATGTGAAGTTTGCAATTGGACAAGACTCACAGATGAGGACACTTTAGAAATAGGCCTTATCAAGGGTGTTACATGTGCTGAAAACACTTTGCTAACCGACTTTTTCTAACTTTGCTAACCGAAGTTTCAAGCTCTATAAAGCATCTTGTTGGATTTATGCCACTATGAGATGGGATTCCTTTTGTGCTGTAAACTGTTTTTACATTTGACATCTGAGTGATTGTCTGGCAGACAGAATGGGGCCCCCTCTCTCCTTACCCGAAACCAAATGCACTTTCAATTCATTACCGTCCAACATTTAGAGCTTCACCCCTTTTATGAAGGTAATCTTCAGTGAAGTGCTCTCAGAGTAAATCAAGGATACAGTATATTGCTAAAGTACATTACACAAATAAAGCATGAACAATACCTACTGGAAATGAGAAGACATACCGAAAAGAATTACAATTCTGTAATGCATAATATTTTACTTACTATCTAAAAGGAAAGTTAGGCAGTCTGTTTCCCCCAGGTTTAGTCTTTCTAAGTATGACCAGAACCAACTATCTGTAAAAAGCCCAATCCATGGATCTAAAAATGCATATCAGACTTATATGTTCCTGATCGCTCCTGAGAAAAGGCATGGGTGGGACCGGACATTAGAATCATTATTGTATTACAGCTTTTGTTAGCCTAAACGCTAGATTATAATTTCCTTATGTTGACATAGCATCAATCTGACAAGTTACTAGATTTTCTTTTTTTTCAACTTTTCATCTCCTCAGTGTTGTCCTTTTACTTTCATGAGTCTAGGACCAAAAGCTCCTTGCTCTACCAACTGAGCCACATGCCCTTTACTCTACTAATGGAGCTACATGCCTCATGTTCTACCAGCAGAGCTACATATCCCTTGTTCTACCAACTGCGCTACATGCCCCATGTTCTACCAACTGAGCTACATGCCCCATGTTCTATCAACTGAGCTACATGCCCCATGTTCTATCAACGGAGCTACAGGCCCCATGTTCTACCAATTGAGCTACATGCCCCATGTTCTATCAACTGAGCTACATGCCCCATGCTGTACCAACTGATAGATGACAGGCCCCAATATAATGCATTCTAATGTTACTGATCTACAGGAGAAATTTTATGAAAAATATAATATTGCACATATGTTGATAATCAGGTTGGTAAATGGACATAGAAGGAGTTTAAAAAACTCATACATGCACATACACTGACTTACAAGGACCCATCAATCAAAACAACTTGAAGTACTTCTCATTAAATTGCATAAGCAAATCACCACCCAGAAAAAATAGTGGCATGCGTGATGTGCATAAGAAGAGTATTTCCCAGATACTTGCACTTTGCAAAATAAATCCCCAGGTCAGAGAAACAGTTTGCTTAGGGACACACATAACTGTTTACCTGTATCATAGGAGGTAAAAGCAACTGATGGTCCACATTCTCAACAAATGTTCACCCAACTTGCTCACACAATTATTGTTATTCCTAAATGGGAAGCTGCCCAAATCTTGTGAATACTTATATAGATTTTTGATTTACTTAGATATATCTATATTAAATGTTCATAAATTCACACATACATTTTATTTTCTTTATGGGATATTTCTTTGGATTGATGGCACATATTTTTGCCGGA
The DNA here is from genome assembly GCA_016801105.1 of Esox niger. Taxonomy (NCBI): domain Eukaryota; kingdom Metazoa; phylum Chordata; class Actinopteri; order Esociformes; family Esocidae; genus Esox; species Esox niger. The sequence goes on from JACXGJ010004361.1 coordinate 19,226, forward strand.
TCACGTAAGCGGAGCCGGCCTGGAAGAACTGACAACCCATTGTTAAATAGCATAGTGGTTAGAGATTTGGACTCCATTCACAGTCAAAATACATTATGCCTTAGGATTTGTTCAGGCCAGACAAAAACATATCTGGCTAAAACCTTGAGTAGCTATTTAATCGGGAGCCTAAAATAAAACAGTTCTGGTGTGTTTTTGAATTTTGCATTGGGATTTGTTCATTATAAACAAAAACCTTGGCTACATGATTTTCATGTCTTTTCACTTGATGAAAAAGTCAGTTATCGTCACCTATATTGATAGTTATTGTATCAATGTCATTCATGAATGGCTAATTAGCTGTTAAAAAAACAGTGGCAAAAGCCACACAGTTCATAGATACTATTTGTGGTGTAAGGTAAACTAAATAAGAAAGGTTAGTCTGTTTAAAACAATAATGGTGTCTTTACAACCTATCAATGGTGCCACACTTGAATGACTCATTCATCATGAAAATGTTTGGGAGCCTAGTTCTCTCATCTCAAAATTATCACTGACACATCCCCTAACCCACTGCAGTTTATCCTACAGGTTTACATTTTAGAACTACATGGATATCAGTCTGGTTGGGCTGAGTAGGCTTAAGTTTGGTGCTGGGCCAATCAGCGTACTTTCATGAATTATGGGTGTGGTGTAGGTGAAGACCCGAACCAATTCAAATGTATATTTCAGGAACATTCTTTTTCGTTAAACCCTACTGATATTAGTCTTTTGATAATTGTTTTCAATTGCGTTTAAAAAAAAAGATATTTTCTTGGTATTTGCTAAGGTGCCTTCTCAAATGTTCATCACAAAGATAGCAAAAATCATTTCCAGACATTTTAATCAGCTACATTTACTGATCTGATGTGGGATCAGGTGGCTGTGCAAGGCTTGTCAACACGGGACTCCATTACATTCTCTAACACATTGACAACACAGCACTTAGACAGGAATTGTTTGTTGTGTGCACATCCAACCATGTACCACTCTAGTTAGTCATCACATTTGATCTGTTGTAGAGAGCTTGAACTGGTGGTGTGGTGCTGTCATAATAACCTGGATCTTACCTCAAACAAAACCATGGAGGTAATGGTTGACTTCAGGAAAAATCTGCTACTTCTATTTTAGACTGATGGATCGTTTGTTAGTTTGGCTGAATTATTCAAATCCTGGGACGACATCAGAGCAATCTCAAAGGCCCACCACCAGATGTACCACTTATGACAGCCGAAAAAATGAAACATCTCACAGTCAACCTTCATTCTGTTCAGCAGATCAATCATAGAGTCCATTCTCACCTGTTATATTGCCATCTGGTTGGGGTCTGCTGAAAGAGTCATTGTCTGCCACCTGCCCTATATCGAGGCCCTACATGACTCCTGGATAATAAAGTGTCTAGGTTAGATCATTTTTGATGCCTCCCACTTCGGTCACCCACTGTTCCAAAAATTATCCTTCAGCAGACGACCTGTGCAGGTCAATCATGACCAAAAGATCCTATCACATGAACAGTTTCTTCTCCTGTGCTGTGTCTTTGGCCAACAACCGTCTGTACGACAGAGACTAATAGGACTGCTCACAAACATCCTGCTACCTTTGAATTGTTAAATTGTTAATGAATTTAATAGCTGAATTTAATAGCTAACTCAATAATCTTCTCCCTGTTTCATACCGTTTATCATATATGCTCACCACCAATAATATGTTATGATAATATTGTATGTATGTATTAATCATTGTCAACTTTTTGTAGAAGATGTGTATTTGGTCGGTATATGTTGTGTACCACTGGCATTACACCAATTGAAATATTTATAGATATAATGAATATAAAATTCGGATATTTTGTTTTTTATTTGCTACATCTATTGTCTGCGTTTTTTTAATAAGCATTACTTCTGTTGATTTTCAGTTATAGTTATACAGTTGTGTTTAATCTATGTTAAATAAAAAAGTGAATAATGGATACATGTCACATCCGAGGCAAGAGGCGAGAGTCAGAGGCAGGTGAATGGCTTGCTTATCTTTTATTTTCTTGGCACAGGAAAACAAATAACGGGACGTAGGCAAAAGAACAATAACCCAGAAAACCCCAACCTAACCAACAGACATATATACCCCAATACTAATGACAAAATAAGGAACCGGTGCGTCTGGTAACGACACAAAAAGGGCAGTGGATTTAGAAGGTCGGAGACGTCGACAGCAGGAGCCCCGGCGCACCGGCCAGGGGAGTCTCGGGAGATGGAGCCGTGACGATATATTTCTTTTGGCCCAAGGAAACACAAAGTTTTCTTTTCTTGATGTATGCATTCAGAAATTACATTTGGTCAGTTGTTTTCTTTCAGGGAAGATAATTGCAAGAATCTCCTGCTAGGCTCCCCAGAGTTACTGCCTGTCCTCTGTACTGCAGCCATGCTGTAAATAGGCAGAAACCTGTGACATATTTAATTAAATTAACTGCCAAAGCTGTCAGTAGTTCTGCCTGACCTTCCACTCACTGGTCCTAATGGATGTTTTTGGCTCATAATGACTATATGGCAGGTCCACACTGTTGGCTATTTATTGTACTACTGATGCTCCATCACCGGGTCTTGATAAGGTACAAGCTATAACAGACAAAGGTTCAAATCAAAGGTTCAGATGTTTCTACCCAAAGGCAGACAAGCAGCCTTCAGCAGGCTTTCTTTTCATTTTGCGAATTGATGACTTAGTGATAGAGTCAAACTGATGCCCCATGTGCTCTTCTCTCCCTTCAAAGACCATAAAGCATTGTAATTGACTGCTTGGGCAGGAGACACCATCGATAGGTTGTAAACTATCAAGCTCAACCTGTCTGTACTCAGGCCTGAAACAGAACTATGGCCACGGGCTCATTCTCTGTCAATTTAAGTTTCTTAGCGCTGTGTAACCGTATACATAAGAAACAAGATATTGGATATTAAGAAGCACTATATCTGGGATTATTATGCTTAATACTTGTCCAGTTATAATGGTTGATTTTGACTGTTTAGCCACAGGCTAATTTACTAGTCTTGGTAGCCCAGGCTCTGACCAGGGGATAATGCTAGTTTCAATGTGGTGACTCCATGTGTTCTTAAATCAAAGTAGTAATGTTGTGTAATTAAGATTGACACCTGCATCTAAAAGATTATTGATTTAAGTAGTCGCTCTCATGTTTAAGCATTAAGACCTTAATCCAGTTAAAATTACATTCCATTATGTCTCATAACATTGTGCAATATGTTGCCTCCAAGGCAGTGGCCCTGGGGAATAATTCCCAGGTTTACATAAGAAGTGCCTTTAACCACAGTTGCACGGTGCCAACCAGGTTGGTCTAGACATGAAACTTTGACAAAGCAACAAATCACAAATTGGAACAGTTCTATATCAGTGGGAGCCTTTTAGTTGCTAGGCAACGGTGTTGGCATTATGTATGATATATGCTATATTATTACAACCAACATCTATCTATTCAAGTTGGGTTTAGGGATGTGCATCTATGTTTACTTAAGATTCTGCAAGTCTATATTTAACCCCCTCTGAACCCCTCAGAATGCTTCCCACTGCATCCTAAATTGAGAAGGATGTAGGGTCAGTAATGTAGGTCAAGGATGCAAACCAATCTGGGTTAGATCATTTTTAGAGGATTGAAAACCCATAGGGTTCTGTCTCTTTATGTAAGCACCTGCTTTTCTAGAACATTCTATTGTACTGTAGCTATTTAAAGACTTGAAAAGTGCTCCTCAACAGCAAGACCTGCTGCCAGTGCATGAATGTCAAACATCTCACTAATAGGTGTAATAAATCCAACTGCTTACAGATAGGATTAGGCTAGCAAAATAAAGATTAAATTACGTTTTATACTACAACAAAGTATTTAAAGTTTACATGCACAATTGCATTTCAAAACAGAAAAAACGTATACAAATCTGATTGCAATAAAGTATTCTGGGAATTGTTGATGGTGTTGCCTCATCCATTTAGGCTCAACATACAAAAATGATGCGCTGAGTAGAACTGACATTTTTTAAGCTTGTACTCCACATGCAACTTAATTCAAATATAAAATAAAGTTGAACAACTAATCAAACAATTTTAAAATGTAACTACCCTGTTGCAGAAGGACCTTCCTGCAATGCAAAGGTTTTGGTTGTTTGTCTATGCAGACGTTTGGCTTGATTTTCTCTTTGAAAATGATTTACATATTCTTACAAAAATTTGAACATAATTCATTTTTCCTGATAAATCTGCAAACAGGAAACTTTGCTAAATGTGTCAGACTAGAAAACCTCCATTCCTTCCATTCGGTATTTGTATTGTTTGAAAACACATCATTCTTTAATATGAGAGATATTTTGTCAGCCTTAAATTGAATGCTAAATGTAAGATTGAGAGGGACAGGTGAGAGATCCATGTCAAACAACATCCATATATTTATTTTTGTTTGTTTGAACCAGTCAGTCATTTCATCTACAGTGGGATAATGACATGTTCACATGGATCGCTGCAGGCAAAGCCACCGAAAAAATAAAGAGCTTGGAAAGTCCTTGAGTTGAGGGTCTTTGTAAGAAAGCCACAAAAAGAGGCAGTATACAAAAGCTACTAGACAGGCAAAAAGCACACAAAACACACAAAGAAAGAGACAAGCACACACACAAAAATGCATCCTGGTCTGACCATAAGGCACCCCAAACATTAGCATTCATGTAATTTAGTATGGCTGGGGAGAGAAGGGGAGTAGACACTGTAGCTACTCTGAAATGGTGCTGGAGCGTTTGTTCAATAGAATGAAAGACAGTTGTCGAGGCTGTTCTCCTAAATACAGCAGAATGAATGTTAATTAAAAAACAGTTGCATTGTGGAAGGACTGCTAATATGCTCCATTGCATTATTGCAACCAGTTAACAGCCAATAGGGTTTTGGTTTCTCACTCGTCTTTAATCTTGGCTTAATCTCATCTTTTTATCTTCATTGGGATCACATTTTTGTGAGACTGAAAGAAAAATCAGGAACTTCAAAGTCCTCCACATTTTCTCATCTTGCTAACAATAAGGCATTTTATTTTCACCTAAAAGTGCACAGATGTGAAAAGTACAGTGAGAATGAAACATCAATACATTATGTTCATTTTGTACCACCTTCAAGATAATTCAAATTATCGTGCTTGTATGCCAACTATATCATTCGCGAACAACTCGCATGGTGTCAGAGTAGATAAAATCTGTAAAGAGTTCAAAATACATATATCATGAGCAATACAGAAGGGGACAGTATGGATAGTTTTCCTGTGTGGCACAAAAAACTGCTTTATCTGGATGTCTGTAGAGGACTTGCCCCCAGAGACTCATGGGTCAGTAGGCATTCACCTCCACATCAATAATGAATGGATCTAAATGCTTATAATATTGCATGCTCTGAAACCACAAACTGGGAGCTATAGATGCTTCTGTGTTAACACTTATAGGAAAGCATCATCATACTATACAGTAGATATTGAACATAGAGGTCTACTTTCTATTTCTTGAATTTGAAGTGGAACTACATTTCTTAATTTTACTATCCACTCCAAGTCTTGGATTTTAAATTAAATGTTTCACATCAGAAATCCTTGTTGAATATATTTTTTAATAAAGGGTGTTCATTTACAGTATATCTGTCTATTTTTTGCTCTGTTTAGGATTAGTTTTCGTTCAACAGATACAGTACAGTTAATGATAACTCAATATTTTTCCTTTTAAGTGAGCAGATAAAATGTTTTAGAATAATTCTGAATTATTAATGATTAGGAAAAACTCATGAATTTATCATGAATAATGAGTGAGAAGATAACCAAGTCCACAACAAATCATGCGAACCACTCACCATTACTAATAACAGTGTAGGTTAGAATTTTGTGGCGGGTATGGTCTTTGTGGTTCTGCAACCTTACTTACAGTGCCCTCCACTAATATTGGCACCCTTGGTAAAACCGGGCTGTGAAAGGAAAATTATGCTTGCTGTTAATCCTTTGGTCTTATATTCAAAATATTCACAAAAAAACAAATATTTAGGTGAAGTAAAAGTATTGGGAAAAAATCAATGGGAAATAAATGAAATAAATATTTTTCACCAAAATGTGTGCCAATTATTGGCATCCATGGTCATTTTTGAGAGTGTAATTTAACTTATGTTTTTTTTTTACATTTGTAGTTCTTCTGAGAGATTAACAATGAAGTGTTAAGCCATGACTTCCAGTTTCACTGGGATATATACATGAGGTGACACACAGGCTGAATCCCCAAAGACCTGACAATACAGTAATGATATGTATCGAAAGGTTGTTGAGCAGCACCTATCAGGAAGTAACTATAAGAAAATAGCTCAATGGTTGAAAATGCCCTTTTTCACTATCAGGGAAATCATTTAGAAATTTGAAGCAACTGGAGATGTTTGGACTGGAAAACGTTTTTTTTGACCTTAGGCACAGTGAGTAGGATGATTTGAGTGGACAATGAATCTCCAACGATCATGGCTGGAGAATTGCAGATGTTAGTTGTGTCGTGGGGTCAATCAGACACCACCTCTATACAAACACATTGTTTGGGAGGGTTATTATAAAACACTTTTGCTTTTATTAAACAACAAACTCAAGTGACTACTGTTTGCCAAATGTAACTGGAACTTTTAATGGGACTAGGTTCTATGGTCAGATGAAACCAAAATTAAGCTTTTTGGAAAAAAACACCAGTGTTAGATAGGCATACAGAAAGGTACCCCATCATCTCTGTGAAGTATGATGGTGGATCTACGATGTTGTGGGGCTGTTTTTCTTCCAAAGGCCCTGGACAACTTGTTAGGCAACATATGATCAAGGACGCCATCAAATACCAGCAGATATTAAATCAAAACCTGACTGCCTGCCAGGAAGCTTAAACATAAACTTGGACCTTTCCAGCCAGACAATGACCCGAATCACACTTAATAATGAACACAAAAATGGTTCACTGACTACAGTGTCAAGGTTTTGCCATGGACATCCCAGTCCCATCAGCTAAACCCCATAGAGAATTTGTGGGAGGATCTGATGAGGGCAGTCCAGAATGATCTGTGTGGAGGAATGGTCTCAGATCCCTTGCCATGTGTTCTCCGACCTCATGACCCATTACACATGTCATTATGTCATCTTATTGAAATGGAAGAATCAGATTCATAAACTATTTACCTTTCAAAAGGTAGTAAACAGCTAGCTCAAATCTAAAACACGGGAGTATGGTGCCCAGTAGCCTACATTTGGAGGAAGAATTTGAAAAATTTAGCAATTTTTGTGAAGACGTGTGCTGAGAAACTGGAGGTTTGTCATGTGGGCATGCTGAGTTCAGGCATCTTGGCAAACAAATTATGATATACCATTTACCCATTCATTTTCGTCTGCTCTCAACCCCTCTGTTTATATGTGCAAAAATAAAATTGAACACGTCGATGTATAATGTTAAAGGCATTATTCATACATTTGAACTACAATAGAACGATTGGCTTCCATTAGATCTCCACTATAGTTTGCATGTTGGATGATATTGATTTATGAGAGCAGCGAGGGAGGGTTGTAAAAGCCTCCATACTCCACACCACCTTAAATGACGTTCTCTACCTTTCTGGGAGATTATTGGTTATTATTGTATCCTGGCACAAACGTATTTTTTTGTGTTGAACTGGTCCCCAACCAATCAAGAAGGTAACATTTTAGATTGAGTAGCCTACAAGTTATCTAGCTCCTCCATGCTTTTGATTGACTAGCCAGGCGTGTTCGTAGTGTGGGTGCGATCAGTAAATAGCAGTAGCTTCATGATTCAACTTTAGTCTCGCTGTAACTGTGCTGTGCCTGCATTTTCAAGGGCGATTTCTTCTCAGCGAAGCTAGACTCACTACCGGTCTTCACACGCGCAAGTGGCAAGAAACAGATTTCAGCACTGGAGCTGTCCATGCAAGCTTTTTGTCACAGATAGGTTATTGATGTCACATTTGCAGTATATAGGCTATCCGTGAAGTCCAGGCTATTCTAGTCGGTACAACGCACCCATACTTTTCATTCAATCGAAACCTTCGCAATGCTTGCTATTCGTGCGTAAGACACAAGGAAAAAGAAAGTCCCAAGTCGCAGTGGAGATTTGTCCAATTTTATCTGAGGTAAATTCTGTTTATTTATATTTTCAATATAACATACAGACGATCAGCAGAATTGTTTGACTACACAATAGGTCTAGCTTTTCCAATGAATTGTTGATTGATGCTCGAATTCACATCTCAGCAAGGCTATAGCATTTTCTGATGATTAGTGTTTGTGACTATAACATAAACATTCATGCAAGTTCCTCTCATCTCTTTATATGTGTGCTAGAGCAGTGAAACATTTGCGGATGGGTGACGTATGCTAATAGAGCGCGTTTTGCCACCGATATTAGGTAAGCATTCGGACGGGTGAGGATGCTCACAGCATGTGATTCATTCCGTGCACCATAACCTCTTGTTGGCAGTGTAGGATACCTTTGCCAAGGCTGGAAGATTCGGTAATTCAACTATGTGTCTATTTGTGTTTCTTGGGTGGGACTATAGAGGCTTTCTGAGAGGATCTGGAAGTGAACCCATCAAAAGCAAATTACAACATCATCCAGGTCTCCTGTGCGTAGCATGCTGCTATTTCTCAAGACCAAAATATGAATCATGTTCCACTTAGTAGGCTATCTGCAACAGAGCCTATTTATGTTTAGGTGGTTTCTGTCGCCCATGTCCTCTAATTGCCAGCTTTAAGTAGGACTCAGGCATGTGTCCCATCCTGTGGTAATCCTGGGTAAATTCATATTCTGTTCCTTTTGAGTCCTCTAGCCCTAGACAGAACCTTCCTTCACAACATATGATCAGTGCACTGTTTTAAAGTGCTTCAAAAAAGTAGCGGGAACTGAGCTGCCAACAATTTAAAGAAGGCAAAACTTTAAGTAGCATATTTAAACACATCATCATAAGGTGTTTTCAAACATATATGGGGTGTTCTAACACCTTATCTTGGACTGGTAGCACTTATGATTACTACTCTTTGCAGCAATTTTCTCAAGATTCATAGAGTTAATCCAGCCCAACTTTTTATGTCAGTACAAGTGATAAAGGGTGCTGGAAAGGGTGCGTGAAATTCTGTTAGAATTACATTTTATTGGGTTTTCCTTTTTATTTTTCTGAATTTAAATATTCATGTAGATTTTGTTTATTGAATGTTCTGAATAAAATATGTCAGGCTATACAATTTTTTGTACAATTCCATTTTAAAATTGCATATGGCACTTAGGAATGATACAGAAATGATAACCTATTTTTCAGTTCTGTGGTGCAAAATGTTAAACATATTTACGTTGACCCACAATCTTTTGCTGGAAACTAGCTAAACATTAAGTGATTAAACCAGCTGAGCACATAGACAGGGAAAGATTGCTGGAAAAGTGCATCACTAAACAGGTGTATATCAATGTTAATGTTGCCTTGATTAACAAAATAGTTGCTCAGACATTGTCTGCTACTTTGAGATATGTTTAGAACAATTTGCATTGTAAAAAATGCATATATCTTCAGAAATGTTTGTCGAGCTACTCATTATGGGCTGTAGAGCTTCTGGTACCTCACAAATGACATATTAGAGGCACCTATTATGGTGATTCAAATTATTTATGTGTATGTATAATTAGATAACTTATTTTTTTGTATGTTAATGTTTAGTATGGATATGATCTTTTGTCAGCTCTACCTATTCTGACAGGCAATGTTTAGAGTGGTTTTAAGGCAAACATTGTAGGAAACCTGATGCGCTTGTGCTATCCGTTTCAGATAGGAATGCAAGATTGTTGTTGTACCAGTACGGATTGGATTTTTGCTAGTTCTGTTTTGTTATGCCAGGATGTATTGGAATGAGATGACAAACGACCCAGTGGTCACTCTGGAAGTCTTCTCCATTGCAGTGGATGTCCATTCATTCCATTGCGATCTCTGTCTCTACGACTTTCGTGCCAGCATACGTTGCAGAGCTTGTGGGCTGTCGAACATGTTGGAGTTTTCCAACCAATGAAGGAGATGCTGATGTGTGTTTACTGTATGGGATATCAACAACACATTATTTCCAGTACAATACCAACATTGATTGACCATAATGAAAGCCTGGCCAGTAATCAACATTTAATATTTGAATGAGAAATTTTTGAGGAATTAGGGTACTTTTCAATTTACATTTTAGACTTTTTACTCCATATATTTTTCTAGATACCCAAAAGTACGGTTTGAATGCTTGGCAGCATAGTAAAAGGGCCCAACTTACTGAAGAGAACACCCCTGGTCATCTTGAGTGCCTAAGAGCTGGCAAACTCACAAATGCTTTCCTGTAAATTATGTCTGAAGTAGAAGAAAAATGATGCTGTCTGTTTAAAATGAGAAATGTTCTGAGTTCATTTCTACCTACTTTAGATCATCCTTTAATAACGTTTCTTTACTTTTAGCATTACAATTGGTTAATCTTTCCACCACGGCCTGTGACAGCCTGTGGGGTTTCCCTGCCGTTCTCACAATGCCCATTGTAAGCTTCTCTCAGCCTTCCTCAGTGTGTTGGGCTGGCAGTGCCACATCGTTTCTGTTTTCCTGGCAGCCTTTGAATGCCAACATAGGGGCTCCTTTCTAAGGATGCATTTATATTGAAATTCCGCCACTTCCAGGCGCCTCTCTGAACGATGAACAGTGCACAAACAGAATTTAAACTCCCTGTATGTTTTTTTGGACCAACTGCGCATATGTCAATCCCCCAGGGTGTCTGTTTGGTTCTGGGACAGAAAGGCGAAGAGGTGCTCTACCCAGAGATAAGGAATCCCAGCAGGGCAGAGACATTTTGTCTCTGCCATTTTTTACATTTCAAATGGTTAACAAGTGATTATGCAGCTCTGATTATAGAGACGTTTCCTGCTTGCTTATGTTTCCTCTGCCATTTGTGTGTAAGATTAGTTTGTGAGTGTGTGTGTGTGTGTGTGTGTGTGTGTGTGTGTGTGTGTGTGTGCGGTTGTTGCGTGTGAACGTTTTTTTGGGTGTACATTTGTTAACGAATCTGCTCACTGGCAAAAGCCTGCCTGGTGAACTCGTTAGTGTAATTAGTTCCAGGTCTTTGCTCTGTGTTTCTGTGGATGAGTTCTTTGGCTAAATGGCGGCCGTTCCGAGGAACAGGAATGCTTCTTAGCATCCACATTCACAGAAATTCCTCCCATGATTCTGACATGATAAGGAGGATTGGCAGTGATTCTAATCAGCCCACACCAAGAATGGACCTTTGAAGATCAGCAATGCACTATTGTCACGTCTAAAATGTAACTATTTTAACCCAACACCTTAGTCCCCACTGTAGAACAGGGCCCATTACATAATCTCTGGTATGGCCGTTCTTTATGATAAATAGCCTATATTTAACAGAATGTGTTAAATCTACCAGCTTGTATAATGTAGGATAAAACATTTTTACTGGTAAGGCTGAACTTGGCTGACATTCCACAGTGACATCTGTGCAGAGGAGGTGTCTGACTGAATAATAATGGAAACCAAGGTGTCTTTATCAGCTGCTGATGCACTGTGCTATAGAGCTTACAAGAGCCAACCGATTCTAATTCCAACCCAAGATTCATTTCCTATTTTACATGTACTCTGCCTTTGCCAAAAAGTTGTTTCTACATGACAAAAATATATTTAATGTAACAATCAAATACCTAACAATTTTCTTAAAAATTATTATGCATTAGATTTGCTAAATTAATTACAAATGAATTGACTGTCTTTCATCACTGTAACGGTAGCAGTAATACCGTCCGAGTGTTGGTTAATCATGATTGTTTATTGTATCCTGTCCCTGTACTGGACTCTCTGACATAGCATGTGACGTCATGTCCCCTGACCAGAATAGAAAACGTAGATGCATTAGATCCATGAACAGTAATAACCACAATCGTTGATGAATGTTGCCTAAAAAGTACATAACAAATCTAACATCCCCTTTCCCCAACAACAATGTGGATTTTCTAGCCAGACGTTTATATAAGTCTTTTCAGTGGTTTTCTCATAAGTATATTTTATGTTGATTTTGAGACTTGACAATGTTAAATACCTTCTAAATAAAATATTTTATAATTTTTTAAGTTTTGTTCATTTTAAAATAGAATTGATTTACATTCTCGTTTTACACCCTCAACTTGGGGTAAGACAGGCAAATCATCACTTGCTGGTAGCTATGATTCCCCGGTGTTTGTGATGGGGACATCATGTTTTTTTCCATTTTGTCAATTTGCCAAGTTGTTTGTTATTTAGTTTTTATGCACAGTAACACTAAAGACCTCATCTCAAAACGTTTCTACATGTTAACTTGGTGCAAGTTGCAAATTAAGAGGAAAGGAAGGGCAAAGACTTCTATTAGTGAAAGTGGAACTTGAATTGCATCATTTAAATAATTCAAGTGGATTTATAGATTCCCCAGCCACTCTCTGAAAGTCAAACTCAGACTTTTGTCAGAAATACTTGACAATGAAGGGCAATCCAAGCAAGTGGGTGGGGGAGAGGGACTGGTTTGGGATTCACAGAGGGAACCTTTTAAATGGACCTTCAACTCAGAATTCTAAACCGATGTTCTGCATAATAGACCTTGTGGTATTCTATCATCAAACAAATACAGAGAAAGTTCATACTATCAGTATCATTGGTAAAGTTTGTCAATTAATAAATAGGTGAACTAAGATGAAATGCCCATTTAAACTGTTGCCTATTAACCCAGCTGCATATAACCAAGCTTTTCTGCTTCTACTACACCACCGCCAAGTAAAATCTTCACGGCCCTACTATTACCATAAACAAAACTAGATCCTAGCATGTGGCTTCAGAAAGAGGTAGCTGAGAGGCTTTCCAGCATATGCAACCAGCTTCCTTTCCATCAAGGCTTTCTTATACGAAACAATACTAAAGATTCAGTTGCATAAGTGTCTAATGTCCCATACCTATCTCAAACACATAGTAGGAAAATATTCCAACTTTTGCAGTGCAGCTTATTCAGAATAGGATTCTTAATCTGCCATGAATATCTGTCAGGTCCTGCCCCAAGGAGTCGCTATGTTTTCCACCCCATCCACTTACATATCATTTTTTCATCCAGGGGCATTTAAATTATTTAGAGTGGTCTGACCGTCAGTGTAGATCTGTGCAGAGCAACACAAGCATCTGCTTCTGTAGGAAACCAGTGAACACCCATCCAGAGGGAACCACAGCTCTGCTCCCATGCACATACTGTATCTGGATTTAGATTGTATTAAGTGGACCAAAAGAAAATGTTGTTCCCTTCTTATTGACACCTTTAGTCCTTACACCCATTTGTAAATAAAATGTAAAATAAAAGGTGTTCACTACTATAAATTCTGGAGCATACAGTCGACCACACTTTCTCCCAAAGTAAGATTTGTATAAGACCCTTGCTGAACCACCCATAATATTATTTTTATGGCTGTCATGTTAAAAATATATATATATTGACATTTAGGGATGAAAGCTTTAGGTTAGCAGACCCACTTCACAACCAGTAGCAGATTTCTCTATTCCCTTTTAATAAATCAAACTGCAAAGCACTGACCCACTTGTGTCAGCTTCCACTTGCCCACAGAAGAAAATTAAGGCCGTCATTTAAAGTTCATAAGTAACCTAAACATTGAGGTGTGTTATGCTGCTCAGTCTTGCTGTCACCAGCTTAATCTCCATTTCATTTGAAAGGGTGAGAGGCAAATTGTGTTTTTTTTTAAGATAGAGGTGATGCTGCAGTTTTCTGTTTCCAGTATTTGAGATTGTGCATCATTAAGAAAGTAAAATGTATTTTTTTCCTTTAGGGCAATATGAGAATTCAGATAAAAATAAATTGCTACCTTTACACGGGAAGCTCATTTGACCAAATGTACGTTATATTTGTTACAAATGTTATAATTTGAATGTGATGCATGCGACACCCAACAACTTGGTAAAAAATATACCAGAGTTGCTTGTCCCTGTTGAAATTCAATGGACAAGCATAGCATCTTACAATCCCCTGAAAACAGGCAGTTGACGTCATTAACCCTCATCCAATATTTACTAGCATTCAAATAGCAAGATGTAGCCAAAGAGAAGAATACCTATGAAAAAAAATGTCTAATACATTTTAGGTTGCATTTTAAGCTGCATTAGCCAAATTAAAATGTTTTATATACTGTATATTTTACAGTATAAACCTACGGTGGAACCTCATATAGCAAAAACACTAGATTAGAAAATATTGAATGTATGCGGTACACCAAACGCACTGGAGCCTTGTCCTGCAACGCAAACGTACTTTTGCGGACTGTTCAATTGACAATAAATAACTTCTGATGTAACTCAGTTTGTTTGCTGCATTTGGTGGAAATGAGGTCAGCTTCAGGAATCACTGTGTTTAACCCATTTGTGCCATACAGTGACTGACTGAAAAGGAATGTGCAGTAAGATTATGTCTCTCATGGTTTAGGACAAACAGTAATTCCTCTTTTGTTTTAGATGAAATTTTGTGTTTGTAAAAATGGCTCATTCTAGTACCTCATTCCATCCATCAGAAAACTGGAATTAAAGATATCATTGTAAATCTTCCCCTTAAATGTTGCTTACTACCAAGTACAATCAACAAAGATAACCACCCTTGGAACATGCCGTTACTCCTAACTTGTTAAATCCTCTCAGATTAGAAATGTTAGTACCCAGAGAGACAGCTCCTGAGACACACCCAGGCTCCAGCGCCTCATCAGTTTGTCTGCCTATGTGCTGTGTCACCATCCCCAATCACACTCGACACTCTGAGCTAATGAAAGAAGGGCATCACTGGGTGACGTTGATTATACAAGCATAATTAACTTCTCCTGTCACTCTGATTACTTTGATGAGCTTGTGTTCCCATCATGTCCCACTGCTCACGCACTCCCTCCCTCCTACAAGAGGTCCTCATAAGAACGTGTTATCAGCAGTTAGAGTCTGTATATATGACCTGAATATTTTATTTTAATCATAGTCATTGAGGAGTAGAAAGAGAGTGTACAGAGAGTAAATGTACTTGTAGTTTTAGGATGACTGGGCTTGGATATTTCACAACAAGCTCTCAGGAGCACGGCTGTATTTCAGATGGCGACACACAAGGGCGTGGGTTTGTGTTGCATATTGGGGGCGTGTTAGGATCAATGGGTCCCAGGATTGTCGCAATTTTCCAAGGGGGGGTGGGGTCTATGCCTCGGGTGCCACATCTCCCCGCAACTGTGTACGAGAACAAGGATTTCTCTCAGCATTGTGTTTGTTGTCTTTGTGTTTGTTTACATGAGTCTTCTATTCCTCTCGTTCATTTTATCGGTTGATTCATGTTTACCGCTCTTATCTGAAGTAATATAATGTGATTGATGAACAGTGAAGGCGGCAATCAAGGACCCCAATCTGCTGGGCTCAGTCTGGTGATAGATCATGATGTGTCACTAGACCTGAGACACGTAGCAAATAAAATAAAATAAAAATGAAAAATAAAATGTAGATTAACCGGCATGTCAAATTTGAAATATCTCCAAAAATATGTATGTCAGTCAGACAGTAATAAACCTCTTGTTTTATTTTTTCTTTCTCTTGCTCTCTGTCTCCCTTTAGTCATGGGAGTGCTCATGTCTAAGAAGCAGCAGGTGGAGAAGGTTCAGAAATGCACCTCGGTCGTCTCTGCCTTTCAGCAAGGCTTAAAGGAACGTGCTTCACCCGCAGCAAACCAAGTGGAAGGATCTGGAGATGAAGCAGAGGCTCAGGCCTCACCACAATCCAACTCAAAGGGGAAGGGGGAAGGGGAACACGGAGAAACAGATAGAAAAGTGGGGCCCTCAGGCATCTCCCAGCAAGCTTCAGCTCCAGCCCCTGCTCCAACCAGGGACGAGTGTAATGTCAACCAGGAGGCCTGGAATAGGTTACGAGATGGAAAGGGGGTGGAGCCTGAGGATATGGACAAAACCGGCCATCAGCTCACCCCACCTGCTTTTGTACGTCCCAAGAGAGATGCTAATGATGACCAGCCAGTGGAAATAGCACTCGGACAGAGAGAGCAGGTAAGGTCATGTTGGCTACATTCTCAGAATTAGGGGTAACCCAGTCAAACCCTGGAGATCCTCAAGGAATCACTGAAATTCCTCAATGACCAATGGTTCTTATTTGCATTTGATAAAGTTTAGTTATTTTTGGTGGAACATTTAATGTTTCAATGTAGTAACTGGTTCATTGAGTAAACCCACGAATGGAGTTGAGGCTTAGTAGGTATTAGGGTAACTGTAGTTATGTTGTATTACCATCCCATTTTAAGGATTAACACTGACAGTTTTGTAGCTTCAATGAGGCTTACAGAGGTGTAAGATTGTAAAGAGCATATGCAGATTCCTGAATTGGAAGTAATACTTGTGCAAAAACTTAACATGACGATCAAATTCAATTTATAAAAAATGGATAGCCAACACAAATATTTAGAATCTCATAAGGTTCTTCCAAGAATCTATATCACTAACAGTATAAAGTAAAATCAAGGTTTGGCCATATCTAAAATTAATTCTTAAACCGGTTTCAAATTATTTTCAAGATTGATATGATATTTTGCAGAATAACCATGGCAACAGGGAAGTCTTTTCTCCCATGCATTAGCTGAGGTAGGATGGTTTGCCTGAAAAGAGACTGTAGACATATTCTAAGTATGCAGAGACTGTAACCTCTTCCCCAAATGGTGAATTAATGTGTTTGAAAAAAATACTTTTTTACAGCAGGTATTCTCATTCTGTTTCTAAGTGCTCTTCATACATAGTTTGCTCTGGTGTGGACAAGTACTCAGGCCATTTCAGAGCAGAGGCCATGGCCTCTCCATCACTGCCCAGGGTCATCATGACTAATTGGGATCCTCTGGTTGTCAGGGATGAACACAATGTTTAGAAGTGGACCAAATGACCAGTCAGAGATATCAGGAAGAGCCCATTTCTATTATAGGATTATCAGAGAGGATTGTGATTTATGTCATGGTTTTTCTCACTCTAATGGTGGTAATTGCAAATAACAAGTAGAACAGACTGTGTTGACTATTAGAAAGACTGTTATGTTAATTCTAGCAGCAGAAGAGTGAAAAATTAACACCTGACTGAAATGGGTGGCTGTAGCTGAAACAAAACATATTACTGCTGTTAATTAACAAATCAACATAACATTTAAAACATTTAATTTACTAGATGAAAGATATCAGTTTACTAAAGAGATGACTTACCATCATAATTCATAAATTAAGGCATTTAGCTTCCTTCATAGTTTGGTCAAATCAAATGTCCACTTTCCTATCAATATCTACAGAATAAGCGTACTCACACGATGACTTCTGCATAATGATACAAGATATTTCGAACTATTGTTGCATTATCAGTTTGTTACATGATGCGATAGGTGTATAAAAAACACTGTCTCTAGGATAAAATGAATACTTTTCAGCATTGTGAATGTAGGGTGTATGAGTCAATCTTGCTGTGATCAACTGTCACCTGATATATCACTCAAAACAGTAAGGTTTTTCACCCTGAGGTAAAAGCTGTATTAGAAATGTCATGGGAAAACACACAGAAGAGTCCTATAGGTCTGGAACAGACGTACGTTAACGCTGCAGCACCGCTACTTCCCATAGATTTTTTGCTGTACCATTTTAGCTTGGCTTAGTGCATCTGAATAAAAATAAAATCTGAAATTGAAAAAAAAGATAATAATAGCAATGAGAGAGCTCCTATTTATTTGAAGTTGTTTCTGGTGGGTTTGTCACAACTTGGGCATTGAGATGCACCACCCTCCCCTCCTCATTTGAAGCATAGACTGTTCATTCTCACTGCCCTCTCCTGTGTTCCCAATCACTGTCCCTATTTAAGTTCCTCCTTCCCTATTGTATCTTGATGGTGATTACTTGGGATTCTGTTCCTTTTTGTAACGTTGTTCTGTCTGTGTTTTGTTTTGTTTTCATTTTATCTTATGTTCTCTGTTCTCTCTGCGCCTGGGTCATGCATCTTACATGCAAGGTTACAGGGTTCTTGTTTCATATGGAGGGGTTTTTGAGTAATTAACGCTAGCTGCAAGAGAAAAGGACTATTGAGCATGGAGAGTACCAATTTAAATCACCCAGAAACAGACTGAGTATAGGCGCAGTGGAATAAGCTGACTAAGGGCAGACAGATACACTAGGAGCTGATGGAGGTCTATTGCAGGCAGCCACGGGAGAGGTGATCCTGGAGAATTTGACTTTTACAATCCAAAGCTCAAACGGTTTATGCAAATATAAATACCCTTTCTCCATTAAAGCAACCTTAAGCAACTCTTTCACTACTGTTGACTGGACTGATTCTAAAGTGGTATCATAAATCTTTTGAATGTCAAACAGACCTGCTTTTGTACAGCTGGCTGCTATTTCCTCAACTGTGCTCTTCCTCAAATATGTTGTTTATGTCTTTTTTTGCCACTTGTTTCACCAGACATATCACAATGTTATTGTTCTGTGACAGAAACTCAATACGGAATTTGGGCACACCGTTTCCGAGTTGACAATGGTGACTGTCACACTCATGGGAAACAAGATCTCTGGCAATGCCCCATTTTGTTACATTCCGCAGTAACTCACCAGAAATATTAACTAAAAAACAGGAAAAAAGGATTCCCCTCCCCAAAACAAAGGTTTAAGGAAAACACAACAAAAGTGCCTTCTACATTTGCCCCAGAAAAGGCTAACTTAACCTAATATCCACATTTATTCAATATACGTACCAGAGGTACAGGTGTAACAGGGGAGAAGAAATGTTTCAGACTTGTAGTATGTTAATAAGTGGGGGAAAACAATTGGCTTCCATTGAAATGCATTCTGCAAGCAGCCCCTAAATGTGTGCTGTCCCAACACAGTTGAAAGCTCTTTGGACTAACAAGGAGACCAACCCAGCAGATACTGACCAACAAGTTGACCAGTCAAAGTGCCTGTAAGATCGATTTCTACCCTGCAAATATCTATCAATTTCAATTTGAACCCAAACAAATTGATTTCAAAGCCTACACACTATGTGACCAAATGTGTCATTCATATCATACCACTGTACAGAATGAACTGAGCAATATGCTGGATTAGAGCTTTTCACATAATTTTGATTTTAGTTTGATTCTGTCAACATCTACAGCTAGATCAAATGTATTTTGATGTTGACAGAATCAAAGCAGAACAAAAAGCAAGAGCCTGTTGCGCACCACACACTGTAAGGGATTGTTTGAACTCTGTTTTAATCATGTCAAATGGGATGTACTCTACTAGCCTATTGTAAAAATGATATTCTACTGAAAATGTATGGTGTGTCATTATTCACACATTCTGATCACCATCACACCGAGTAAAAATGGAATGACTTTGCCAACTCATAAAAGCACCCACCTAAATGGACCCATCAATCAGAGAATCTTGAAACTCATCTAATTTAGATATAATAATAAGTAAAACTGGCCTTAACCTAATTGACCAAACAAAAATATAAATTCAACATGTAAAGTCTTCACGTTTCATGAGCTGGAATAAAAGGTCCCAGTAGTTTTCCAAAGGAAAACATATCAAGAACCTGAACTGCATGATCATCACACCAGTGCACCATTTGCCTTCGACACTAAAAAACGACAGTGTTTGACAGCACTCTGCAGTTTTGTCACATAACAAAATGCCACAAATATCTCAAGTTTTGAAGGAGAGCGCAGTTGGAATTCTGACAAGAGGAATGTTCATCTGTGCTGTTGCCAGAGAATTGAATGTTAAACCACCTCCCACATTATTTTAGATCAAGATTAAAGTGGCCAATAACAGCCCAAAACCAACAGGCCTGACAGGCTTGGGCCAGATTTGGCATGTGTTAAGAATGCATTCGGCCAGGCTCGGTTCAGGCTTGCTAAATTGTGAAATATCATTTTGTATACTTGTTGGAGTCATGTACATGTATGCAACTTTCTCTCGCATTCCTCCTCCCTGTCAGCTCAGTCAATCAATCAATCAAATGTATTTATATAGTCCTTTTTGCATCAGCAGTTGTCACAAAGTGCTTTTACAAAAAAGCCAGCCTGAAACCCCAAAGAGCAAGCAAAAACAGTGTTGAAGCAGAATGGCTAGGAAAAACTCCCTAAGAGTGGCTGAAATTTTGCAAGAAACCTTGAGAGGAACCAGACTCGGAGGGCTGACCAGTCCTCTTCTGGCTGTACAGGGTGAGCATTTTAAGAGAACAAGTTGTAATGATGAATACATGCATTTGGGCTGTGTTCAGTGTCTATAAAACCTAGTCCAGGTCAGAAGCATAACCAGATGGTGTGGGGCCGGTGTGGGGTTGGGGTCAGCGAAGTGGCAGCTGGAATTGTCAGATATCGTCTTGATCTGCAGCACAACCAGGATGACTTTGGACAGGGGCAGCACGAAGTCTGTAGAGCCTGCTACTTGGGAGGTGTGGGCCAAGACCTCATGGCCTCCTAAGTTTAAATGGAGCAGGGGACTCAAAACATATTGAGAGCGCGTTTTCAAGGATTTACAGTGGAGAAGGAGAAACTGACCCTACTCCCCCGGGATAACAATAAAGCACCATAAAGCCTTAGAGCTGAGACAGCTGCAATCACAGGACTGGGTGTGATGCAGTTTCTTTAGACTGAAACACTGCGCCTGTTAGTGAAATCACTCCTTTTGAGAAAAATCATTTTGTGACAAGAAGCCTACCTTTACCACACTGATATACAGTACATATAGTATGCTAGTAGTGTAAAATCTTGCCCCTAAACAATAAAATGACTTCTCATCTACCCTTGCTGAATGAAAATTAGCTAGAACAGGGTTTGTTTAGTGTCTAACATGAGTGTAAGGCGAGAACAAGTCAGTGTAACCTGATAGATGGACTGGTGAAAAAGTTTAAATGGGGCACTCTGATAGATTTTGTAGACAAATTTTATTTGAAATATTTACTTAAAACAATAACTGTAGATATCATTTTTGCTTTTATTTTTGCTAGTAGTACAGCAAAAATCTTCTGTAGTGAGATTTTAAATCTTCTGTATTTTAATAATAATCTTATTTATTATTAAATATTTAAATATGATATGCACAAACTCAGTCTGCCTATGTAAGCCATTCATTGCACTGGCAGAATGCAGTCTTTTAGAGCTGGTTCACGTTATATGATGCCCTCAAGCAGATATGCATGCTAATGTAAGCACAGTACGCAGTTGGGAAATAAAAATGTTATTAAAGAAATGTATTTGCATCTTTTGGAAAACTTGATGGGAACTTTTATTGTAACCTTGCATAACCCTTCCATGATTCCTGGGGTCCTAAAACCCCTCATCAAATATCAGAATGATCTATGAGAATTGAATCTTAGGAAAATTGTATATAACTTTGCATTAACCAGAATATATTAGATAATGAATGCCTTGGATCTCTGGGTGTTTAAATATATATTTCAAAATAAAAAATCCCCATAAGAGACTTGAAATTGCAAATGTAGGTGTCCATTGAGTATCCAAGAACCTGTGACAGTCATTTACCAGAAATCATATATGTGAAACACTTTATGGGCTGTAGAATAATGTGTTACTCTTGGTGTGTTGATTCACAAAGATTGAGAAAAATGCACCATTAGGTGATCAGGAGTTGATGGGCCTAAAACAGCATAAACCCACAACAATACTGAGAACACAGGAGATTTCTTTTGAGGTCTGGAAAAAAATCAGTGGAATTTAGATTTTAGGGCATAGTTAGACATAGTTAGACAAGAGGCCTTGCTATTTATCTGTGTTTATGTGTTTTTGATGTGCGCATGTGACTGTGTTTGCAAAAGAAATATTCACTAGTTTAATGAAAATTATCATGACATCACTATGCCAGGTAAGCAATGCCATTTTAAATGAACAATTCATGAACAGCGTTTTTAGGAAGGCCATTTTCTACCAGAAGACCTGTTTTCATTCGCATAATTGCTAATGGCTTCTTAAATTGGTAGACATATGTACAACACACAGATTTCGGCATGCTTGTTCCAGTAAATATGAATTCACATTTCCGTCTGTTGTTTTATTATTAACTTGGCCAAATAATGTGTTTAGTTGTTTTCCTATGATGTTATTTTTTGTGTATTTTCCACATTGCAGATTTTATTGGTAGTTCATAAAATAGGAACTTGTTGGCCTCCTGTGTTTATTTGTAGCTTATCCAAATTGCAAGGATTCTGGAGAATCTACTCTGGAGATTCAGGAGAATTTTACTCCAACAACATAGGCAGTGGCCTTAACACCTTTCCAATAACCTTCCACAGGTCTCAGAATCAGGACTTACAAAAATTCACTTTACCAGCTGAGTAGCAAGTATGCTTATGCCTCAACAGTATAAAAAATTGCTGGACAGTGATATTTCGAAATGTACCTATTTCCTGAAGCCACCATTGCACATCAAATTGTGCCTTATGAAACAATTCGTCAGAGCTCTAGATAAGGAATCAGCAGCCTTCAAGGACCTTCAATACTTCCTCCCTAGGCTGTCTGAGGCAAAGGTCATAGCCGGTGTCTTCGTCAGACTACTGATACAGAACATCCTGGAGTGCAATGAATTCCCTAAGAAGTTCACTAGTGAGGAGAAAATGGCTTTGAACAGCTTTGTTGCAGTTGTTCGGAACTTCCTGGGCAATCACACAGCCAAAACCTATGTGGAGCTGATTGAGACTCTGGTGAAGAACTACAGCACAATGAGCTGTATGATGTCCCTCAAAGTCCATATCCTTGATGCTAATCTTGATAAATTCAACAAGAACATGAGTGACCACGGAGGCAGAAGGCGAGCCCTTCCACCAGGAAATACTAGACTTTGAATGTCGCTACCATGGACAGTATAACGAGAACATGACATGGGACTACATTTGGGGGCTGATTCGTGAAAGTGATTCACAGTTTAATAGAAAATCTCAATACACAACTCACTTCTAATGCATATTTGTATTGCTTTTTTATAAATACATGTTCATTTGGATTCATATGTTGTTGTTTTTTTACTTCATGTGAATGGAATTTGCCAAATGTTCTCATTGGAAATAGGTACATTTCAAAATATCACTGTCCTGGTCACAAAAGCAAAGTTTGTTGGAAATAATAGCAATTTTCTATACTTTTTAGGCATAAGCAATTATGAAATGACACTTTCTACCCAGGGAAAAAAATGGTGCTACATAGTATTATTTGTGTTCTGAATTATGAGTATGGCCTTTATCTCACTGACCTTAGTTGTATTTTCCTCCAGCCGGTCAATGATGAGATGTGCGACGTGTGTGAAGTGTGGACAGCCGACGACCTGTTCCCCTGCAGGATCTGCACAAAAGTCTTCCATGATGGCTGTCTGAGGGAGTTGGGCTACCTGAGGACTGAACTGCTGCAGGAGATGAGGGAGACAGCCCACACCGCGACAGGCTGGAGTTGTTATTATTGTGTGAGTCACTCAATTTGAAGTGCCTAAAGCTATTCACACAGACCAGCCACACTCTGCAGCGGAGACAGACACTGACCAACCACACTGCAGCGGAGACAGACACTGACCAACCACACTGCAGCGGAGACAGACACTGACCAACCACCACACTGCAGCGGAGACAGACACTGACCAACCACACTCTGCAGCGGAGACAGACACTGACCAACCACACTGCAGTGGAGACAGACACTGACCAACCACACTCTGCAGCGGAGACAGACACTGACCAACCACACTCTGCAGCGGAGACAGACACTGACCAACCACACTCTGCAGCGGAGACAGACACTGACCAACCACACTCTGCAGCGGAGACAGACACTGACCAACCACACTCTGCAGCAGAGACAGACACTAAGCAATCACGCTCTGCAGCGGAAACAGACACTAAGCAATCACGCTCTGGAGCAGGGTTAGCACTGTCTTTTCAGGGCTATAGCCAGAAACGTAATAACTACTGTGAAACCGTATGTGAAAAGTATAGAATATTACTTAATTTACATACGGTTGTGATGAGGGCCATTCACAACAGCTACAATGTTGCTCTGTTTCTGACCTTTCATTCAGCAAATGTTGTAATTTACCGGCTTTATCTTAACAAATGTGGAACTGTAGTTATCTTTCAGCTATTCAGCTATTGTTAGCTCATGAAAGTATGTTAATTTCAGGTGGAGAATGTGCAAAGCTTTTGAACAATTCCAAACTTCAGAAAGGTCGGGTTACGGACCTTTCTGAAGTTTGGAATTGTTCAAAAGCTTTGCACATTCTCCACCTGAAATTAACATTAGTTGCGTGCCAACGTGAACATAACATATCTATCTTTTTATAGGTGCTGTATGTGTCCATTTGCCCCGGATACAAGTGTGAAAGCCCAGGGCCAGTTTTAGCCGGGGGCAAAGATAGCCAGGGGCTAAAAACAATGCAGTGTGATAAGGCCTATAATGTTCTATAACAATGTACAGCAGGGTTAGCCAGTGATAGATATTGAGCAATATACCATGTTTTTTTTTATTGGGAAAACCTATATTTTTTAAACGTTATGTAGCACACTGATTTGTTATATGTTATATAATGTAACTGGGAAACAAATATTTTGTCTGGTAAAATATTTGGCTAGTAGACTTTTGTTTCCCTGATGCCGTAACTGGTGGACCAGAAAATTAGTATGAAGTCTTGATATAAATATTTTTTCCGTGCTGCTCTATTTCACACACATGCACGCACGCAAGCACGCACGCACACACACCTAAGAATGATTGAAGGGAGGGACGGAGTAGTCATAAGTTACTAAGGCATGCAGTCATACACAGTCACTATTCCAGACTAGCTGCTTGTTTTTCCTAACAAATATTTTTTTATATTCAAGTAACTCAATTGGTCATTATGCTTATTGCCTTAGTGCCTGACAGATTTGGCAGCCGCTTAAGGCGAAGTGACCTTGACGACAGAATAATGAAATCCCCACTAGTAAAACAGTCACAATGTGAAACAACAGGTACATTTTGAACCTGAACACCCCTTGCACCCACACACATCTGTTCTTAAGATACAGCCAGATCATCTTCACCCCAATTAAAAGACAGTAACACGTAATTTTGTGCCAAAGTTGAATATTTGCCAAGATTCTAAACCATACAGTGAATTTAATAGCTTGTCAAAAGACATCCAATGATTTTTGTTGAAGCATTGAGCAATGTGGTGAAATTAAACTACAAACCAAGTGATACTGAGCTTTAGACTGAAGTTGAGGGATTATGTTTGTATTATTTTTACAGGGTGTGAAAGTAGAAAACAAATGCCAATATTTCTGATGTATAAGAGAGTTTTAGTAAGTTTTTGGCTAATAGGATTTTTAATTGCTATCCCGCAATCTAAAATGGGTTTAAGGGAGAACGTTATAGTAAGAGTGACAGAGCATAGCAGTGTCAATGAAACATTTTTTTATCTCTGAATAAGCTCAATGGACTGTGAATGAAGCTGCTGAGATAAATGCTGTATATTTTATAGAACAGTCATCCAAAATGTCCAGCTGTGTTGCCTTTGACATTTCATTACACTGCTTTGGTGTAGTGCCAATCTAGCCTCTCTTCTCATACACAGTCATGAGGCTTGGAGCTTTGCCAAAAGTGCTGAGAGATAGTGCTACTGTCACCTCTGATAAGATTGTCAAGGGGACCATAAAGTCACCATACAGTGTCCCAATGATGGAATCGTTATTGCGTTAGGGTCTTTTCAACATAATAAGCAATTACCTTGATACATTGCAATTTGGGTATGGTGCAAAAATCCCCCAAGTGCTCAAGTAATCTATTTAAACTTTTTTGAATTTTTGATTTACATAAAAAACTTTGCTTAAGGCATTATTCTGAAGACAAAAATCTGATCAGAAACATCTGCTAGGGCAGATCATCCAAGGCATTAGAGTTGTTTGGTATGCTTGCTGAAGGTTTTCCCCATGCGTTTCTTTTGGGCTTCAGCAATAGTTTAAAAACCCAGACACAGAAAACATAATCACGTACAGTAGCTAATTGGGTTGTGGTGTTTTTATATACACACACATTTCCACATCTCTCCATGTAGAGAGATACAGAACTTACAGTTAGGTTGGGAAATATTTGGACCCTGACACAATTTTCATAATTTGGGCCCTGTACACCACAACAATGGATTTGAAATGAAACAACTGATATGCAATTGATGTGCAGACATTCAGTTTTAATTCAAGGGAATTTCAACCATTTTCATACACAGTCCCCTATTTCAGGGCAAATGTAATTGCCTTAAGTTCTGTCTTTGTCATGTCCTGGCTATGCCCCTAGCCATCTTTGCGCTGGCTGGGGCCATAGCCAGGACATGGCCTAAATAGGTGGCTCTAGCCACCTCTATGTGCTTTGGTTTCCCCAATTGGAGGCAGGTGTTCGTTATTGCCTCCAATTGGGGAACCTACTTATGTTGAATGTTTGTGCACGTAGTTGTGGTTTATTTTGGT
>JACXGJ010004362.1:6590-40052 GCA_016801105.1 Esox niger
GTGTGTGTGTGTGTGTGTGTGTGTGTGTGTGTGTGTGTGTGTGTGTGTGTGTGTGTGTGTGTGTGTGTGTGTGTGCATGGGTGTTTGTGTGCTTTCTGTGTGTTTGTGTGTGTGTGCGCGCGTGTGTGTGTGTGTGTGTGTGTGTGTGCCTGCCTCCGCCACCTTCAAAGGCACCGCTCTGAAAGGCACTAATCACAACATGTGATGAGTCTGGAGAACAAAGACAAGCGGGCAGAAAATAACAGCGGCGTGGGAACCCTCTGTGAACCTAAAATACAACGCAACTCCCCACCCCATCCGCCCTCCGACTCACAGCCCGCCAAACCTGCTTGCCTGTCGCCTTGCTGACAATCAGCAGCAGAATGTGAGTGTGCATGTGTGCGCGCGTATTTGTACATCGTTGATGTGGCGCCCGGCCACGTCGACAATCAGTAACAAGCAGAGAGGTAGGAGTGCGTCTGTCTGTGTCATGTTTGAGCCCGAGGCTAGCTGGTGGCAGGCAGCAATAACAACAACATGAAAACAGTCCTGGAGCTTCCTCTCATTCATGTTTCTGGACAAGGCAGCTCCGCGCCTGGCCCAGGCTTGATGACTATCGCAGATGCTGCTGCCGCAGGATAAGCACCGACACCCAGACATGCACAACGATCGGCGCATCTCACTGTATCAGAGCAGGAGTGCTGATCTAGGATCAGTTTTGTCTTTAAAACGGTGACTAAGATTACAAAGACTGGGGGCCCACACTTCTGATATATGATCCTCTCATCTAACCTGCTCATCTCATAAACTCTACAGCCAGCCAGAGTACGGTCACAGGGGGAGGCTGCTTTGGAAAAAGGCGTCTGCTATAATACAGCCTTCATATAGCCAAGAGCAGCAGAAAACACGATAATAACAGAGAGCCCCATATCCCGGTTTCTAGATAAAATAAAAAATAAAAGTGTAACTGACTGAATGGACAATTCGCTGAATGTAGGCATACTATTAGCCAAACATACACTTTTCAGGATGTCCAATACATTGGTTTGACAATAAATGCCCTAAAAAACATTAATTAACATGTGGCTACATCCAGTCCATAACATCCTGACAGGTGACAATTCACCAGAAACAAATATGTTGCGTGTGTGTGTGTGTTTGTGCGTGTGTGTGTGTGTGTTTGTGCGTGTGCGTGTGCGTGTGTGTGTGTGTGTCTGACCTACATGACAAAAACACTTAAACATGATCTGCTTGTCATATGGAGAGGGGAGATGCGCAAAACAATGAGCGTTTTTACACTACGAACGTTTTTATTTATATTAACGAGACTTGTTGCCGGATTTGCGTCAGGAAAATGTTTTTTTATAGTGTTGGTGAGAATGACAATTTTCGGACAGTTGTTTCGGAAATGTTTTTACTTTGCAAGCTGTTTTTAGTTGCAGAACCAGACTTCCTATGTCACAGCTCATTCCACTCATTCTCAATGAGCGAGACCCCAGTTGCTGAAAGGAGTTTCTGTTGGATGAGTCCCACATTGCCTCGGAAAAGAGTCCCACATTACCTCGGACAAGAGTCCCACAGAAGGTGACATGCAACATTTTCATTAGTTTAAACAATAAAAAAATGTAACATGCAAATCCTGCAACGTGTTACATTAAGCTAAATTAAAAAAATCTGTAGTGTAAAAGGCTCTAAAGACAAAGTTTTGCTCAATAAGCAGTTGGAGTGGAATGAACAGTTATTAAGAAGTCTGGTTCTGAAAGTCATTCCAGCTCCATAAACTGAAAGAAATATTTTGCAACAGTACTTGTTGACAGAGTGCCAATATAGTTACCTGGTAAAAAACTTTGTCCATCAGCTTAAAAGCAATTCAGGTCAGTGGTCTGGCCAAAATCGATGTGTAGCTACATTAATATATGTTTTTATTTTCATATGACGTTAATATTATTTCAATTGAATAGTTTTAAAGACAATTGTTGTAGTATAAATATACTCAATGTCTTTCCAATTTTAAGGGAGTGTGGCTATTATGGGGACCCAGTAGGGGATGTGATGGTGACACACGGGAGAAGCTGGCCTGCTTTAATTCCATTACGCCTTTTGTTGTGGCTCAGTCCTCTTGTTCTCCAGCCCCAAAAACATCTTTACCATGCATGATGCAGCTCCCTCTGCTCCGTGTTGGGTGATTTAGACTTCATAGCTTCCTCTTGTACACTGACTCTCCTTTGGATGAGTTAGTATTGGATTACAGGTTCACACGCTCGGCTCTAGACCGCCCGTCGCCCTGACCAATTGCCCCATTCATTCCGAACGCCGGAGACGGCCGTCGCCGCTGATTGGTTATCAGCGTTGGTCTAAAAAACGTTCCCACGGCCAGCGCGTGCTGACAGCCGCCAGCCCAGCCCCTCCTCACAAACCAGACAGACAGCCACTCAGAGCTCCCTCGACCGTGGGGGAGTGTTACATTTAGGAACTAGAAAGCTATTGGGTCCGTGTCAAAAATATTCCCGAAGAGGGGCGTTTCTCGGCCTTAGAGTTCCATTGCAACTGGGCTGTCACTCAAACCAATGGCTATCTGATAATTCGCTAGTTATGTTGCCATGTCCCGCCCTTACTGGCTGGCAGTGGTGTAGAAATGATACCGTGGGAAAGCTTGGTCCTTCAAACGGATGAGCTCGAGGCGTACCTGTCAGAAGGACCGAGAATCTGACAATTTAAGGGTCTGGACTGTATTATATTGTACTCTGAACGAAGGAAACAGTGGAGCGGATAAAAATGAAAAGAAATCACGATTTTAGCTCTTCGGACAGTGAGCTTGACGAGAACATTGAGGTTGAGAAGGAGAGTGTCGATGAAAATGGGTAAGTTTGTGTCCAACATCGACTGTAGGCATTATTCATTTGTTTTGGGTAAAATGGTTTCGAGGGTCCTGCTGCTTTCGATTTGATGTTTTTTGTAAGCGAATGTATTTGCACAAAATGAGAATACGGACTGAAATGCGAAAATCGGTACTGTGTTTGGGAGATGTAAAATAATGTACCTTAATAAAATGTTCATGTTTGTGCTTTAGGAACATTAGTTCTCCGCTCGGGCCGATGTCTCCATCTACAAAAACCCAAGTGAATGCGAGAAAGCGGCGTCGAGGAGTGAGTTCTCTTTCACACTTGTTTCCTCAATAAATTGCATTCGTGGAATTGTAATATCTGGCACGTTTTTACTCTGTTTCTGTAGACAATAAATGTAATTTATTTACAGATGTATTAATTTATTTACAGATCATTGAAAAACGTCGCCGTGACAGAATCAACAACAGTCTCACCGAACTACGTAGACTCGTCCCCAGCGCCTTCGAGAAGCAGGTAAAAACGTTACAGACGATGAATAAAGTTGATTGGAACTCTTTTATTTAAGTTGATACACTTTCCACATGTTTTCAATTCAAGTTTATATCGTTTCCACCTATTACCACGATCGGCATGTTTAGTGTTTTTAGTAATTTTTCTTGGCCTTTTCTGATTCCCTCTCCTGCAGGGTTCAGCTAAACTGGAGAAAGCAGAGATTCTGCAGATGACGGTGGATCATTTGAAGATGCTCCATGCAGCTGGAGGCAAAGGTACATTAGATAATTTTTCAAGTAAAAAATATATTGCTTTCTTAAACATGTAAGAAAGCAATATTGTTGTGTGATAATATTGATTGACATTGGAGTTGGTGAAATGTATTTTTACTTTCAATTAACTGATTTGTTCTGATAATGCAAGCTATGTGCATGTTATTAGATATTTTTACAAATTAATTTGATGTCGAAATGAACTTATAGGTCTGACATATTCAAACATGGAACAGGCAATCTGCTTTAGTTTCTTTGCTTCCTGCTCTACATGTTTTTTGATTGGCTGAAAACACCCGGTCACCCCTGCCCCTCTGCTCTCCCTCCAGGTTACTATGACGCCCATGCTCTGGCCATGGATTACCGGGGTCTGGGTTTCAGGGAGTGTCTGGCAGAGACGGCCCGCTACCTGAGCATCATCGAAGGCCTGGACAACACTGATCCCCTGCGGGTCCGCCTGGTGTCCCACCTCAACAGTTACGCCTCCCAGAGGGAGGCACATTCTGTCTCCGTGTCTGGGCTGGGGCACCTGGCCTGGGGCTCTGCCTTTGGTTCCCCCTCCACCCACCTGGCCCACCACCTTCTTCTCCAGCAGCAGCACCATCAGCACCAGCCGGGGGTGACGCTATCGCTGACACGCAGCTCCTCCGCCAGCCCGCCGTCTTCCTCCTCTTCCCCTTCTTCATCTTCCTCCGCCTCCTCCTCTCCGATAGAACGAGAGCCCCGCTCGTCGCCTCATGGCCATGCTCCCAGCAGGCTTGGCGGTGCCGCCCCCCTATCCGAGCATGGTCACGCCAAGGGAGGTCCTCTCCGCGTCCCGCCTAGCACCACCTCCCTCCCCCCTGGGCTGAATCTCGCCGTGACCTCTGCAGCGGCTGTGGCCTCCAAGCACTCCCCTTCCCTCTCCCTGTCCTCCCTCTCCACACTGTCGGCGTTCACCTTCCCCTTCAGCGCCTTCCCCCTGTTGTCCCCGGGCACGCTCAGCCCCCCCAGCCACAACCCATCCAGTCAGGCCGGCTTGGGGAAGCAACCTTACCGACCCTGGGGCATGGAGATAGGGGCTTTCTGAACTATCTACAACCCCCTCCGCCCCACATGGACTGAACCCGACCATACGGATGGGTTGAGGACCCTCGCTATGGACTGAACTCGCCAGCCGAGCTGGGCCTTTCTACGGACAAGACAAGAGGATGTCCAAAAAAAGATGTCCTTCTGTCTGTAATATTATATCAACCTTCTGTAGAGGAGATAGCTGTAGGAACACACTTTATATGTTAAAATTTTCTTAGAATTTTTGTCTTTCTACAGTGATAAAGAGAGAACAATTGTGATAGAGCAGGAAAAGTGATTGTTTTACGGTGTTGAGTTATCTGTTAGTCATTGGTCAGAGGACTTGGCTCCTCCTTTCATGTGCAGCCTATAGGGAGAGGATTTCACAGATGGTCAGGCAGTCAATCAGTCACCCATCAACTTCTCAGTGAAACTGTGGCCCTTTGTGTTTTCTCCACTGTACTGTTATCTCGCCTGACCACTATATGAAAGACCAAGTGAATGAGAGAGGCGTGGAGGGAGAGGCTGAGGAGTTGCCCTTTTTTACCACATTTTATGGACTGGAATAACCGAAACCAGGTGTCTGTTTGACTGTTAATGTTGGGAACATACGTGAACAATCTGAATGAGTCTAAATATAATTTATCCCAAACCCTCTTGTCTTCCATTGTTTTGATTTGCGTCCTCAGTGTGAGTTTCTTTGGCAGCGAAATCTCCTGAAAGTAGTGCATTTACAGTCATGAGTCAAGGCTGAGGAGAACAAAGAGTTAATATCCTTTGGTGGAGCGTCTACAGAGGTCCTAAGCCCCTATATTTCTGATTGTTAGCAGATGGCAGTTTAAGAGTTTTTTTTTTTTAACAACCTACTGTCAAGGCCAGCTGAACAGACTATTGACTCAATATGGAACCAATGGGAATCATAGTCATGTATTTATAAAGAACTGTTTTATAATTGTTATTTCATATTTACTCGCTGTTAGAATTGTAACATTTTCATTAAACTCCTTTATGTTCTTAATATTTTAGACAAAATACTGTAGGTGGGACACTTCCATATATAAACAAATATTTTATAATATATTTTTAATATAAAACATCCTATTACCTTCAACCGATGTAAATGCATATTGGAACAGTCCCCTTTCAGACACACTGCGCTGTCCTCTAAATGATATACCATTGACCTGGTTTGTCTGCTCCAGTTTCCTTCCACTCTGACAGTGTGTTGGTGGCAGAAACATCATCCCATTGGTTAGATTTGCTGATCACTTCAGAGGTTTTTATCAAACCTCTAAAGTGATGTTGTACATATGTAATTTATGTGGAAAAGTGCTGACAAATCAGATATCTCAGATAATAATGACATCCTGTTTGTACTTGTGTTATCTGTAGAGATGGGCTGTATAGAAAGGTGGGACGGCCATTGTAAAACTATTCCATCCTTTACTTATGTGACTGCTTTGTAATAAAATAAGCTACTGTATACAACAATGAATCCACTTTCTTTGTTCTATGTCCCTGAAAATGGTGTGTTAGAATCTGTGGAAACACATTGAAAGACAGAAATTTTGAAATTCACTGATCTTGATTCATTATTAAAAAAAATAGTAAACACAACTCTACTTAAGACATTTATCACAGATGAGTACATCAAGTCATACAAAATGAAAACATTTGGCCACAGCTGATACGAATTCCTGCCTTCAATATTAACCTATTTTGCACGTATATGTTTGTTCAATCAGCAATCATTCTTTCTTCATGCATAAAATAGGTCATATTTCAAATGTTATCTGCAAGAAGGGACCAAGCAAGGGGAAAGGAAGTGTGGTGTAACAGTAGCTGAAAGGGGAATACAAAGAACTTTGTGTTTCTTTTATTTGGATTAAATTAGATCTACAAGATCTATTCACCCTGTTGGTATTCATGGCCTTTCCAGTCCAATGTCAGTAGAAAAACTGTGGCGTCAAGTAATACATATTAAAGAACAACAAAGTTGCAATACTATACCACACTATATTTCAGTATCAATGTGTAAAATACATTTTATATATTTATTTGTTTTTGTAGTGGTTTCTTAGCTGTTTTTACCTACTGTACATATGGCATTATGGAATTTTTAAAGGACAAATATTTCTGGATATTTGTACTCTTCAGTAACATTCTATCTGCTTTGGTCATCTTTACGGAAATTATTTATGGAAAATTTACAATACAACTCAATACGACACAAATATTTTAATTCAGCTACTTTTTTGGCTTTCACAATAATGTGAGTTTTTTTTAGCATTTTAAGCATTTTTCAAACGACCTCAGACATATGCTATGACTTTTATTAATGTGTGTTAGGTGTTAGGCTCATGCTGTGCAAATTACACTAACAAGCATAATTAGTCAACAGTCATGATGTTGGCATGAAAAAAAAGGCCACAGACAAGCTCACCTGTGATTGGAAAAATGAATGACAATATCTGATAGAGAAGGAGGGGAGGAGGAATAAATAGAGGAGGTGGACAAAGGAGAGGAATAAGAACAATGATCTCCAATGGCATTTTTTACACTTTGCGGGAAACTGGGCTAGGTCTGGAACCATGTGTTTTCAGAAATGAAGATAAGTTACTGTAATCTCATCTGACCACTGTGTTGACATGTATTATTTAAACACACATTTCTTGGGCTGAATTTGAATTACAGTACCAAACCCCCCACAATATTAAAATTCATTGTATTTGTGTATTTTGTTTACGGTTCATGGTCTCTAGACAACTTTTCTGTAATATCCTCCAAAACTCAAAATTCAACAAATGGCACATACATAAAAACGTTAACCATGTCAGGAATAATGATAGTTGTAGTTAATATTTACTGGGCCATTGTAAAATAATTGTTTGAAATAACGTTCGAAAAAGTCATATATTTTTATATCAGTAGATGATTTTGTCTTATGTATTACAATTTTTGAGGCTCTTAGTGCATTTTACAAATTGAATTTGTAATTTTTGCCAACAATATTTCAGTTTTGCCAGGCATGTTTATTGTTTTGACAAAGTCAAATGTGGTTGGACAGAAGGACTCAAACAATTGATATAAACAGTTAGAGTTATAATTTCCATTTTGAACCCACAGTGCCCCCTGTAGGTAACAGTGTGAGGTATCACATGTTCTTTTTACTTTTAATGCTAAGTCATTTAGCAGATGCGCTTATTCAGAAGTAATATATTTAAGAATGTCTTTCTCTGTTTTCTGCCTTTCTTTCTGTACCACTTTCCTTTTCCCTGTCACTCTCTGCGATTCTTTAACTGTCTCCATCCCTGTCCATCTCATTGTCTCTGTTCCTCTCTCTGTCTCTCTACCTGTCTCTGTTTCTGTCCAACTCATTGTCCCTGTCCCTCTCTCTGTCTCTCTGACTGTCTCTGTCCCTGTCCTTCTCACTGTATCTGTCCTTCTCTCTCTCTCTCTCTCTCTACCTCTCTCTGTCCTTCTCTCTGTCTCTCTACCTGTCTCTGTCCCTCTCTCTGCCTCTTTACCTGTCTCTGTCCCTGTGCTGCTCTCTGCTCTGCTGTTTGGCAGGGGTCCGGTACCAGTCACAGCATCTGGCCTCTTTTTGTGGCCTCTCTGTGTGTACAGGAAGTGATTAACAACAAGGGGATATCCTGGACAATGACAGCCTGGCTGGCCCTACTGCATGGGAAGAGAGGGAGAGATGGGGGGGTAGAGAGAGAGAGTGAGGAGAAAGAGTGGGAAGTGCTGTGGGAGAAGGGGAGAGCAGCGTGGGAAGAGAAAACATAGGGAGAGAAAGAGAGGGACAGAGGGAATAGAGATGGAGAGAGAGCAGTGTGGGAGGGGAAAGAGAGCAGTGTGGGAGGGGTAGGAGAGGTAGGCGAGAGAGAAGCACAGTGCTGCTTTGTCCTAGAGCCATGGTTGCAACCCACTCTCCTCCGAGAGTGCTTAACTCCCACGCTCGCTTAAGTTGCTGCCGACGCCCGTCAGAGGAGCGGTAAAGCAGCGCCTCCTCTCTATTTCATCCGCACGCTGCCAAATGATCCTCTTCTATGTCTGCCACTCTCCTATCCCTCTTTCTTTCCATTCTCCTTCTCCTCTCATTGACATTCTGCCAAATGTTCTCCTCTCTATCTCTCCCACAGTTTCCCTCCGTTTTTTGTCTCACACTAACTTCATCATTGCTCATTATCGGTCCCCTTACTTTTCATTTCCCAGTCGCATAGTGATTCTCATCCGTAACTATGGAGGAGAGTTCCATACTGGGTCTAGTGTCTTTGTCATGTAAGACTTCCAAACACTGCTTGAGTTTTTTTCACAGCAAGGGGTCAAGATGTTACATCACTGCCAACTGTAATCTTCTATCACCATCTTGTGGCCATATTTGATACTACATCTGTGAATGATTATCAATGCTTCTCCATGTCCTTTTCAATTTAATTTTTCTGTTTAATTCAGAGACAGAAGAACAAAACATGCAACATGGGGCTGGATATATTTAAGCAATAATTCACCAGTGGTGAAGGACTGTTCTTATGCACAATAAAATGCCTGGATATAGTCCTTAGATTCGGTATATAGGAAATATATCACAAATGCTGTGGTGCTATGTTGCTATAATTACCTGCATACCAGCAGAACTTGAACTTTATGATTTTGTCATACTGGTGGTATATGATCTGATAAACCCCAACATTCAGACAATCAGTATTCAGTATAACTACCCAGTTTCAGAATAAAAAAAAATACAGAACACAGGCGTGTATGCAAACAAATACATTCCTTTTTGATTACATCCAAAAGCAAAATGACAACACGGAAAGCCAATATCATTCACAGAACCCCAATCCTTTATTTACCACAGCTTGCTCACAAAGATATATGCGGAGCGGGAATCACACAAACAGGAAGAAATAGAGGCAGGCAGGCAGGCAGATACATCACCACAGGTAGGATGCTCTGATGTCACAGGCAGGATGCTGTGATGTCATCAGCATGTGACCGAGGGTCAGACATAACTTCCTGGCTGTTTTCCCTCTAATTAGACACCTCTTCTGGCACACACACACACATGCTCACACACGCACACACACACACACGCACACGCACACGCACACGCACACGCACACGCACACGCACACGCACACGCACACGCACACGCACACGCACACACACACACACACACACACACACCTGGCCTGTATACAATTGCATGCACCCTTTGCAGATGGCCCTCAACGTCCATTGTCATGTCAACACTACTAAGATCTTCTAGCTATTATTTAAAGTATATGTGTTGGTTGTTTTCCTATGGCATTACATGTTGCCTACTTATGCAGCTTCTCCTGTGCCATAGTCTGCTGTTTAAATACTGGGGAAAAGATACAAGGACTCATTCTAGGCAGTGAGAGGGTTAAACTATGCCTTTCAACTGACTGAAACTTCCCTAGAAGCATGTGGTTCCTCACTGTTACAACAGGAAATAAATGAGGGGCTTATTAACAGATAGGGCCATGTGAATGTTTAGGATTTACACTTGCCTCTACATTAGCCTCTATATGAGCTGGTAGCATTCCAGGCACGATTACAGAATCTAAACATCTAAGATGGTTCACACATGCTGACAGAGTGATTGACAGGCCGTGATGCAGGGGTTCATTAGAAGCAGGAAGGACCATAACACCCCTCTGTGACATCGCTATGAGCCAAGGATGTCACGTGACATCTGCAATATCCGACAGACAGAATTTAGCAGGCTCCTCTTGAGCGGCATGTCTTGTTTGCCAAATTCCTAGGAGTGTGTGTTCAGATGTGTGTGCATGTGTGAGAGAGTGTGTATGTGGCCTGCTTGCATATGTGTGAATGAACTACTGTATGTAAGATGGTGGAGGGACAGACAGACAGACATGAGAGAATCGACTTATAAATGCTATAGTAAGTCTCCTGTGGACTAGCAAATCTCTCTTGCAGGTGTCAATGTGCAGCGAAAGCTTGGCTAGCGTTCTCGTTATCCCCACATTGACCTACACAAAAACACACATGGTCAGAAAGCAACCAGACAGCGTAAACGCATGTCTGCTAGCTGGCAAACTCACGACAACACTGAAGCCTGATAGTACGAGAGAAACTGCAAACGTGTTTTGTTCAAGAAAAAAAAAAAATACATCCATAAGTACATCCATAAATTAGAAAATGGCACACGGCATTACTTCTGCTGTATTAACATACTGTATATAACAAAAAAGGAAGTATTTACAAAAAACAATATTTCACTTTCACTTGGTTGGTTTCTCATTTTCATTTTTTTCATCATTTCAAATCTAGCGGAAACATTCTTTTATAGGGAGAGTGGGAGAAATTTGTACTTTTTTCTTTTTCCCCCCATTTGCTAATGCTGTTGGTGTGGGGTGGCGGTGGACGGGCTGCTCCTCCCCCTGTCCATGGGGGTCGAAGGGGGTGGCGGGGGGGGTGTACAACGGTGAGCGGCTTCCCACACCTGTTCACGCTGTCAGCTCTTCCCTCAGCTCTTTGTTCCTGCGCACCACCTGGGCATGCCTCTCCTGAGGACAGAACAGCGTGAGGAGAGGCAGCCATTTTTGTCACATCCAAAAACCTCTCAATAAGAAACCTCCCCTGAGAGTGACTAATAAAAGCCTGTGAACTGAATGCCCCCCTTCTGCTGACATGTTGGACTCTAACGGCCAGTTTTTCCATTCAAACTGGCAGTCCTTGAATGACGCCACACAAGTCACTTTCATATCAAAGCCTTCCATTGTCCCACTCCTGTCCTTCCACTGCCCTGGTGCTGTTGTCCCACACTACCATGTTTCCTACAAAACCGTATTCTCACCTTCTTCTGCAGGCGTTCCATAATGGAGGCCAGATAGGCCTGGCGGTTCTCCTTGAACTGCTCCATCTTCATGGTGAGCTTCTCCTCCGCCATCTTGCTGAAGTTGCTGTTCTCTTCCATGGCCTTGATCAGAACCTCCCTCTCGTGTTCTCTCTTCTCGCATAGGGCTCTGAGGACCAAGGCCTCCTGAGTCTGAACAGCACGCAGAGAATTCATTAGAATGGAAAAATATAGAATGCAATAGAACTCGGGAGGAGGCCAGTGTGCGGGGTACGAGGAACAGGTATCAATTCGTTTTCGTTTTATCCCAAAGTAAACAATGAGGACTAGAAGGTGGATTTAGTAGGAGTCAGTGTGATTCGGCAATAGAACTAGAAGGGAACATAGGTTCCGCCTATTCAAAGACAGAAAAAATCTCATCTCCATTGACGTTTATTTTATTACCCTAGACAAACCGGCACTGAGTATTTGGGTTAAGTTAGGGGCAATGGTTAGACGGTTACTCACTCTCCTCCGGTCCTCAGCGGCCTCCAGCTTCTTCTGGATGTCCTCCAGTGAGACATCTTTCTTAGGAGGCGAGGTGACGCAGTGGGCCGCGTCTGACACTGGTGAGGGGGGCTTCAGGATCACCTCGAAGGCCTGTCCAGAGGCACGTTTGTTGATGGGCTTCACCTCCATGCCTGCCTCTGAAAGATAGAAATGTGTGTAGGATGTTTTGGGTGGGGGTGTTGAAATAGCAGGGACATGGGGAAGAAATTGCGATAATATTATTACAATAAAACATTTTAGAGATAATAATCCATCAAAACAAATCCGTTCATGTAGATGAAATATTGCCTCTTTGTTGGCATTTCAGTATGTTGAAAGTGATTTGAAAGATTCAAAAACTCGGTTTACCTTTCTTCTTACCTTCAAACTCTCCAATTAGGTTTTTACGTGCCTCTGGATACAGGCAGGA
The DNA here is from genome assembly GCA_016801105.1 of Esox niger. Taxonomy (NCBI): domain Eukaryota; kingdom Metazoa; phylum Chordata; class Actinopteri; order Esociformes; family Esocidae; genus Esox; species Esox niger. The sequence goes on from JACXGJ010004362.1 coordinate 19,038, forward strand.
GCAGATAAGAGACAGGACAGAAATCTCCTTCATCTTCTCCTTGTACGCTTTGGGGAACAGACACAGACACACACACACACGTAGTTAACCCACTTCCTCTCCCTAATAAATGATCATGTCCCTTAGCATCGCCGTCGTTAGATGTTCAGAAAAATAAATATTCAGCAAATCCTTAAAAAGAAAAACATGATCATCAAAGGCGGTCTAGTCTGGCGAGATGAATCACCTTGGGGTTTGTAAGCCCCATTTTATGTAGCTTTGTTTATGCCGACGATGAGTGATAGCGTTTGTGTGTGTGCGTTTATGCGTCTGTGCGTGTGCGTTATGTGCGTGTGCGTCTGTGCGCCAGTGCTGTGTCCTTATATGCTCTGATTTCCACAGCGTTCTACCACCTCCCCACAGGATTCGTTCAGGCACGCGTCATTAGCTATGCATTTCATTTCAGCCTATTATTTATTTAACGAGCTAGCAGGCTAGGCTCCCATCTGACCTAGTCTGTAGCTAACACTGGTTAACATCCATCGGGTAGCATGGACTCCACCTACAGGCAGGCGGCTGTATACCCCCATCAGGTCTTTGATGTAACAGTTGGATTCCAGGCTGGAAATCTACTGAGATGTTATTGGCACCCAGACAGGGATGAGAACCGACTGTAGCCAGCAGAAAAAATAAAACTACTGCAACATCATGTACTGCAACAGCCTGGTGCTGCCTTGCCTTGGCTCCGCCCTCCACTGCCTCTGCCCTTCATTTCTCCCGGCTGCCGTCCTGCTTGGTACTTTGCAGTGTGTCTGAAGTCCCACCGGGCACCCCAGTGTGCCAAGCAGCCACTAGCGCCTGCGACCCATCATTCAACACAAGCGGTAGTGGGCTGCAGGGCTGAAATGTGCTAGATTGACCCTTGACATAATTTTCCTTTCCTGGAGTCAGCACTATATGATGTGTTGTTCAGGGATTTATAGTTAGACATATATTTTATGGCTAACTAGCCCATATGCTTGTTCTGCTCGCTCAGGGAGGGGGGCATAGCCAGCCTAACCCCCTCCCTGTGTCTCCCCATCAGCCCCCCTGTCTCTCAGTTTGACCACCTCAATCCCTCATCTGTCTGTTTCTTCCTGTTTTTGTCTGACTCTCCCTGTCTCTCCTTGTCTCTCCCTGTCTGTCTCTGCCTGTGTCTGTCTGTCTATCTGCCCTGACAAGCAACTATCATCCCAGCAGCAAGCCATGCGTTATAAAATTCACTCTCAAATGCAGTATTAGCCTGTTTTCAGGAGAGTGTTTGGGGAATTGTGTACTGGCCTGACAATTCCTGTATAGGAGGAAGGAGATCAAACATGAAGATGAGACGAGGGCTGTTTTAGAATGTCTGGATCCTACTGGGATGGAAGGCCCTTAGGAGAGACAAATAGAGGCTACCGCTTTTGCTGGAGTGGTGGATGGGAATTTAATTTGCACTTTCCAGACAAGAGCATCTCTACTGGTGAGCTGTGAAGGTGTGGGGGGTGTGTGTGTGTGTGGTGGGTGTGTGGGGAGGAGTGAGCAGTCATGTCCTCATTAAGACAGCATGTGTTTGCAAGGAGCCACTAGCAGCGTGTTCCCTTCAGGACAACTGTCGTTAACATCTACAATAAGAACTACTGGGGATTCAGTGGAGCAGAAAATGTAGGTTAAGTGCTTATTGAGAAGATCAGAAGAAAACTGCCACATGTGTTGTGAACTTGTCCACACCCTGGTCTAATGTGTGTTTAGCTGTTTAGAATGTTTTCAGAGTCACTGATTGGTACACTGAAATAATGCAGAGTATCGTTACATTAAATTATATCGATCAACTATTTAAAATATTCTATGGAGCAGGGGTCAGGTTATCCTCTCCTATAAGGAGGTCTCCTTCTCACCAGGCAAACAGAGCCAATATCTATTTCCTGCTGTTATCCATCAGTATGTTGCCAAAGCTCATCAATAACCCCATCATCTTCCAAGGCCTCTTCATTTCATCCTGCTCCCGCAACACCTCACCCCCAACCCCCATGCTCAATATTGAGGCCTTACAGACCTCCAGGGCCAACTACTCTCAAACAGCAGCCTGGCTGGAATGTGTGTGTGTGCGTTTATGCAGGGGAGAAAGCTAAACATTTTGTTTAACAGCCAGACTCCTGACTGTAATATAATGTGCAGAGTAATTAGAGCCTTACTGAGGGACTGAACATGGGAATGGGATGGGAGATGAAGAATGTTACCATCATGGGAAGGTTCACGCGCCACTACGCATTACTGAGCATCGTGAAGCAGACAATTGGTCTTCAGGCCTTTTAATTCCATACCGTCAGCTGGATTGATGATCTCTATTTGTGTATTTTCATCAAGGCTTATTTTAGGATACAGGGACTTCTTTACCAGAGGGAAATTCATCAAGTTGCCACAACCTCCCCCGTTGACTTGGATATTTGGATTTCTGAATTTGCTTCAGGCCTCCAGATTTTTTTGTCAAACCATCAATTTTTCTTGAAAAGTGATGAACACTGCTCCATAGCAATATAAGTCAATAGAGGTAGGCGGAACCGGCTTGAGGGTTGCACTCATTGACACTGCAGAGGTTAAAATGGCCCCAGGGGGGCGCCATTGTCACAGAAAGCTTTGGCTCCTGAACACAAAGACAGTACCAGAGGTATATCTGATGGCCACACCTAACTCATGGGCTTATCTGAGACAGAAGCCCCAAACTTTGTTTGGCTAACCAACACCTTGCTCCATCCAAAAGAAACACAAGGAATCTGGATCTGAACTCCTAAAAGACAAAACTAACTAAACATCAGATTATTACCAGAAGCTGATTGTTCACTTAAACAATGTAATACGTAATTAAGAAGATTATGATCTCTAAACAATCACAGCATGAAATTCAACAAATAATATTCCAAATATCACTTTACCCATGTTAGTCTCAGACTACTGGAGCGCAGGTTAGTGCAGTAAAAGATTTTATCTTGAGTTGTCAGGAAAGCAGTACATATGTAAAACCTAATAATAATGACTTAAGAATACAAACGCTACATAATATGTGTGCCTAATAAATAAATAAATATGAAGTAGGTATGTTTTTGTCACTATTAATCAAGTGGAACGAGAGTTGCCTCATAATAAACAGATTGATATTGCGGTAGAAAATGTTAATGTTAGTTTGAGAGATAAAGTGGCTTGTGAGGAAAAGCAGAACGAATTCTAGTTTGTCATTTAAGAGCTAATTATACAGTTGTGACGGAGCTGTATAAGACACAACTGTCAATAATCCTGCGTGACTGCCTTTCTGCTTCTCTGTAGAAAACAGGTGGCTACTACTGCAGCAAAAGTCCCTGTCATAGAAAACACGATAGGCCTACGCGACCCGTCACCGGCCTGCCTTCCAGACTCCGCGTGCTCCCCCTGACGACATCCCTGACGATGCGATGTCTGGCCGTCCCACTCAGCCACGGTCTGCCTACGACTCAATAGCAAAAAAAATGAATCCTCGGCAAAAACATGACGAACCAATCCCAATGCAGGTGCAGAGCGCAATCAAGACCTGACACAGTTACATGTACCGCTGTCTGTCTCTGCATCCATCCATCCATCACTGACCCATTCAGCCGGAATAAAAGTAGCCTCTTGACCGTTGCCATAGAGACAGATCTCCTCACAAAAGGGCCTCAAATCCACATGAATATATAAAGACAATCTAAGATATGCCTATAGACTGTTATTCAATAGTTACACTCCCAAATGTCTTCAAATATATCTTTTGAATGGTACAGTATTATAAGCAATTCAGCTTTTACCTACATAATGTAGAAGCAAAACAGGCACAGCTCATGCACAAGAAATGACTAAACAGCGTGAAAATACTGACACATTTTAACTTCCATCCATCTTTTCCAGAACCGAATAGTCCAGATCATAAATAAAATGACATGGCGATTATTGGTTACTAGGATATATTTAAATGTGAATAAAATCGATAGACTATGGATTTGGGTGAAGAAAAAAATCTAATTTTAGCAAACGACCATTTTATGTTCATCACAAATCTAGTTCTTCCCCTGACAGTTTCAGCTCGGATATTTAGACACGTTTATTTTAATTGTTGATGGAAATCATGCAAACTGATAAAGCATAAATGTATAACAAATGGAAGCCCACTAATTGCGAAGATCGATTCCCACCCTCGAAGCAGGCGCTCGTGATAAAAGAGACACCGTGATGTTGGGTGCGGTCCTTCTGCATTATGCTGTATGAGCATGTGTCGGGGTAAAACGGCAGGTGCGGCAGCCAGCATCCATAAGAGCATTTAACCTACTCGAATAATGTAAAACACATTTGTCAGTCTGATTTATTTAATCAAGTCTAAGTATTTTCTTTGCTCACACTGTAAATAATGTTGAATATAACAACATTTGGGTGTTTCATAATTTTGTCACTACCACGCGCCCCCCTTAATTAAGAATGTAAGGAGAATAGAAGTTGTCCATGCTCAAGGTTGTATGAAAACGTAAAATGATATTAGCTTGCAGGTTTACAATAAAACATAATTGTTGACATAAGACACTTTGACCGCTCCCTTGGACCATTTGCAATCTTTTGTGCCAAGGGTGTCGCCGCTGCATTCTTACGCATGCCATCCTTATTAACCAACGCTCCTTGAGTGTCATCCCGTCACTAAAAACATAGATGAATAATAGTAAACCCATAGCTTACCAATTGCTGTTTTAGCCATGTCTGCCGGTTTGTGCGGCGTTGGTGGTGCGGAAGAGGTTTAAGCTATTGAAGACAGCGTGCGTCGCAGTTTCTGGTCGGTGCTTTTCGAGAACGGGGAGCACTGCTGTTAAGGCACTGAGTCAGCAGGAACTGCTATATGGGGAAAGAGAGCACTGCGCGAGAAAGCAAAGGGGGCTCGTGAATAACGAGCGTCTATACGTGCTCAACCAGATTGGCTACGGTGGTCCTCTGACGCGCGTCTCCAAGACCGTAGCTTGCTCTGATACCCCTGAGTTCAGTCGGCCCTATTAAAGGTGACTGGTGGGTGTCACCACCCTTTGTTTCTCACAATGAAAAAGGCTTGGCAGAGCTGGAACTGTTCATTATGGTTCTTGTCCATGGTGCTGAAAGGTATCAAAGCAAAAACGAATAAGTCTAAACGTATTACAAATATATCATGGTAAGTAAACCTCATTAGTCGACAGGGTTTGAATCAATTCTGAATTGAGTTGCGAATTTCTCAATTCAGTGCTCCAAGACAATAATTAAAGGTGAATTTGAATTGGCCAAAACAAACAGGAAACAGAATTTTTGGAAGGTCCTGTTGTTGGTTGTCTACGAAGAAAATGTCCCCTAATGTTTTGGCGTGGGTGGGGGAAGAGGGTTGGGGGGACTCGCAGACTGCGTTCTATTAAATACTGCAGTAAACTCATGACAAAGAAAATTATTTTTAAGGCAGTCAAATGCATGAATGGTGTATTTATACTTTGGGTTAAGGGGCTGGAACATCCATTTCATAAAAAATTGTCATATGAATGAAACTTTCCTGTTTCACCTCTTAAAGTAATTGCTTTGAATTCAATTATACCTCCAGTTAACTCGAAAATGTAATTCAAAATCATTGTTTGAATTGAATTGGATTAAGAATTTCTGAATAAACAAAAAACCCTGTCAGGATAATGTTCTGCACGTGAGAGAACCACAGTGATTTGCAAAATAAAGCTTTGTAGGCCTCAATAGCATATTTTATTGGTAGCCTAAACATTTTTTTTTCATGTGAGGTAGCTAAATGGCTTGTTCTTTTGTCTTTTTGATTGATCAAATACAGAAGGGATATGTGGCACCACTGAGGTGTGTGTGTGTTTGTGTGTGTTATTAGCATCACTATCTACTACCATTACATACTGTAATTAATCTAAAATCGGGTGATGACCAGAAATCTGAACAGGATACTACATTAAAGTGGTGGAAGCCATTAATTGCCATGTCCATGCTTAACAACTTTTTGTTATGCCTAGAGGCATTTATCATTTTGTCAGACCAGCTGTGGATGTCATATCAATTTTTCCTGGACAACCACAAGGTGGCGGTAGACGTTTACTTGACTAGTCACCAAACAACCATTACAATTAAAGGACATGATCTTGTTTGAGTTTACTTTTTGGGAAAAGTCAATGATGAACACAATAAAATCGCCCAGCCTATTTCATAAAAGTGGTATGTTGTTGTCCATGTGTCAGTGAGAAGAGGAACACCAATCTCCGAACACTGGTCATCAACTAACGTTCAGAATTCAATACCAGTGGGTGATAAACCTCTTCTGGAGACCCACAGACATTCCATGTATTAGGTGTATCCCAGAGCCAGCATACCAGACTCAACTTTTTGACTTTTTATTAAGTACCTGTCTGCTTGATTCAGGTGAGATAGTTTCACTGTACAATACTATTGTTCCCTGAAATCCTGTTACCAAGCCTGGAGTACTGGACCGGGAACATTGCCATGTACAACTGGGTTCTGGACGTTCTAACAAATAGAAAACAGCTGTGAGGATCACCATCGACACCTTTGATTCCCCAATGACTTAGACAGGGATCCCCAGGGGTGTATCCTCAGCCCTCTGTTTTATGTCCCGTTCCCCCATGACTGTGTGGCTCGGCACGCCACCCTCTTCCCTAATCAGGTTTGCAGATTACAGGTTTATGTCTGACAAACAGGTTGTAGTTCTTATTACCGCCTTTTCCTATTCCCAGTTTTGTGAAGACCAACTGGAGAACAAGCCTGCTGTCATCCCCACAACTCTGCAGCAGGTGCAGGCGTTTCGATGGGCAGAGTATCCATGGCACCCAATCAGAGAGGCCCACAAGGTGTTTTCTTCTTTTGGCTGTGAATGTTAAGCCGCACCACTGGGCAGAAAAGCCAAACATTTGACTTTATACCATTGGTATGACCAAAAATGCTTTGTATTGTTCAAATTGCATTGGTATGTGGCTTATAATAGTAATGAGGAACCTCTAGGTTTTGAGCTATACACAGCTCTGGAAAAAATTAAGAGACCCCTTTCCTCTCCAAAATGTTGAAAAAGAAAGTTTTGAGTGATGAACAGAAGCATTCAATTTGCAGTGGTCTCATAATCTTAACCCTTTTGTTTCTCACTCAAAACCTTCCTTTCCAACATTTTGGAATGGCTGAAATGATCACCCCCAAACTTGCTTCGTATTGTGACTATAGTCAAATACTTTTTGTGGCACTACTGAGTATGTCAGGCAATAATATGGTCTTATCCTAATTTGACTTTTTAGTTGCAATAGGAACATTATAAATATAATTTATGGAATGAAACAAACATTTCAGGGAAATGATGGGAGATATGACCGATTTTGCCAACGATTTGTTTATAGACATACACTTGAAACAAATAGCCAACAGAAAACTGCAGACAGTGTCTTTCCCACGCGATCAAACTGCCTTAAACAATCGAATGAAACGCAGCCAAACGTGGTTATCGATTGCTGCCTTGATGTACACAAATAAATAAAGCTTTTGCTAGGAAGACCGGCGAAATGTGTAAGCTAAACTGTCCTCTGAAAGGGGGGGGGGGGATTTCGGCACAACACCGGCATTGCTTATGCGGTCCGGCAAAAAGACCTCACAGCAGTCAATGATTAAACTTAATGGACTTCTTTCAGACTGGATGAATAAGCAACAGTCAAACAGGGGAACTGTAACAAATGCACTTCACACAAACCTACCTCACACCAAATAATATAATCATCCATTGAAATTGTGAAATAGCCTTTTGAAATTAGCAATTTTCTAGCGTTTTCAGAGGCAAGTATATATAATTACATATACACGGTTGTATATAATATAAGTATATATAAGAATACATATATAAAAAATATTAGCATATATAAATATATATATACATATGTTTTAGGCTGGAGGTGGAGCCCGGGAAATGTAGTTAACAATGCGCGAGCGTCACCAGTGATGATAAAAAAGACCAAGTGCCAGCAACAGTCCTCGTGTAGTAGTTTTTCCCATTTATCGGGTTCCAGTCTGATTGAAAGAAGTGTTTAAGGTAAGCCATTGGCTATTTATGGGGGACATTGGTTTGCTTCTGATGTATATTGTATCCATTTGTGATTATTTTATTATCAAGGTGTTCAGTTAAGGCTGATAGCTAGCTAGCTAAACATGCATGGAGTGAACTGCCACGCGGATGTAGTATTTCAGCATTGAAGATTCTAACTTGGTTAGCAATGAAACCATTTGGTGCTTTTTGGTATTTTTTTTAAAGATACTTGCAGCCTTTGTACGTCAATGACTTTTACTTTTGAGGTTTTTAACAGCAAGTATTAGCTAGCTGCTTAAGTTTGATTTCTACAAAACGCGCCAATCAGCTCTCGTTGTATTTATATGGTTAGCAACTGTAATGTACTAGCAATACAGTTTAGAACAACACTTCCTCGAATCGGCTCCAGTGATGTAGCGTAGGTATTAAGACGGGCTATAGTATACCGCTTTGTGTCTAAAATATACTAGGATAAAACGACTAATATTATTAAGCATCCAGTATTACACATTTTTACTTATTGTATCGCGTTTTAACCCTTCTGTGGCCTTCAAAATTAAAGTCCGGAATTGAAAGAAGTCAGAATGTCTAAGGAATGTGAAATCATGCCGGTGTTCACCTTGGGCTACGAATTATTTCCGTCATTGTAATTATATAAAAAAAATATATACAACCACTGTATTTTCTGGGACATCTTATTTCATTTCACCGGAAAGCGGGAAAAGATTGCGAGCTTATTACTTATTAAAAGGTTGGATTTTAACACTGTAGCAATTGTGGATATTCACTGGAGTCTGCGGCTTATACGGCTGTATATCACTTATTGTTAAATGCAAAAAAAACGTTGCAGTAAATCAAAACTTTCAAACTGACGTTTTGTACACTAAATTATTTATAAAGGTCACACTGTTCTGAAAAGCGCAACGGATTTGTTAGATGTTAATCAATCACATAACCCTTATCTTAGATTTCGATCTGTATTTAGATTTAACAACTAAAATGAGTTTGTAATTTGACTGTGATTATTCCTTTGGCTACTCTCCTGTTAATGAACGTGCCCAGAATAAGACAGTCAACGAAATAAGTCCTTTCAATGTACATTTTAATTATCCTAAATCATTTTTGTCAAATATGTAAATAAATAAATAGTACTAATAATAAATGTAAGTCTTAAAACATTTATGCTTCCCAACCTGCCTCCCACATCATTTTAGAAAACTGTCAGTGCTTCCAACTGGTGTAAAAACAGACCAGCTGTAACTACCCCAGTCCAGAAACGCCACATCCATCTTATTTTGTGGGGTTGTTTGAGTCCAGCCACCCAGCATTTTGATGAAACTGGGATTGCATAGCTGAAGGATTTTTGTACAAGCTGTCAGTAAACATCTTCAGGATGCTGATCTGTGTGCTTCTCGAAATAACTTTAGTGGGCAGATATTCACCTTTAATGTCTACTGACACATTGGGGAGGTGTGCTCTTCACGGATTGATCTTGATTTCAAGTGTAGATTGGTCGTCTGGGTGAGGGATTTGGTGCAGTGAACGGAGCTTGCTGTGGTGGAGTTGTGGTTGTGTTATGAACTGGCATAAGCTACCAAAAACCAACCATTACTTTTAACGGATGGCCGTTTAATGCACATTTTATACCGTGACCAGATCCTGAGGCCTGTCGTTGAGCCGTTCATCTGCTGGGGACAGCTCATGTTTCAACATCATAATGCACAGTGCCATGTTTCAAGGATGATATTCTGTACAGCTGAACTCCTGGCAGCTGAACACGTCCTAGATCTTTGGCCTGAATACTCACCACACGTCACCCATTCAGCATGTTCGGAACGCTGTGATTCTATAAGGGGCGATGGGGAGCACTGCCTCCTGCGACGGAAATCCTGGTTAACTTTGCAATGCATCTTATGTGGAGGCAAATCTACCACCGAAGGCAGAAATGATGTGATCAGCTGACCCGATGAGGTGACGACATCCCAACTCTCAAATCCTTCAATTGAGGTTTACATTTGATACGGTTGGGTCAGGCTAATCTGGTCAACACGCAGAGCGTAGCAGGTTGTCATTTTACATCATTAGGTGGCTTCTTGAATAGAGAATGCAGAACGCCATGGATATTTGAAATGCAGACTGTATCCCCATGTAAAATTTTCTGAGCCGACAGCTTGTTTAAAATGCAAGCTGAGCCGGCAACCAGTTTGCGCCTTGGGGTAGATCTGCCTCCAAAGCTTTTGGGTGAAGCTGTGAATTTGCCATTCTGGAGGCCATATGCCTTCTCTATGCTGATGTTATTGCCAGGAATATACTACTTAATTGAAAGCCGTATATTTCGCAGGGCACAAAGAAACAGACGCCCAGACCAGATGCTGTTGGAATCTAATAGTGATGACTGTTGTTCCTCCTGACTGCCTATTATGTCATGGAGATGAGGAGTTAAGGGACTAGATGAGCCCTCTGGCACAGCTCAGGCATTAGAGCATTACAATTGTTTAAGGTAATGGGTTTACTCCTATCACAGCCGTGATGTAAGTAGCCTGATCTCCTGTATGTTTTCTAGAGAATGATACAGTAGCCGGACGTGAATGTGGTTTGCTAAACAGGACTGCAAGTATAGAACTCCAGGTGATGTCCTGCAATAATGATGGTGGAGCTGTACAGTCAGCAATAGACCAATGTTTCTGGAACAGAAGAGTTCCCATGTCCTGGGCATGCAGTTTTGAGGGCAATGAGGTCTTTCTTCTTTATAGCCATAGGAGGCATTTGAACTAAGGTGCTATTTACATTTTGAGAATTAAACGCAAGATAGCCTTATCTTGGTTTGTGTAATCTTTTCCCTAGCATTTGAGTTCAGCCCGGCATGTTTGCGAGGTACCACGCAAGGTGGTGGATGTCAGTCTCGGAAAAAAATTGCCATATGCGTGCACACACAGCCTCGCAAGGTGGTGTCTTGCTCTTTACATCTGCAAGTTCACACAACAAAATAATCCAGCATCTCGGAAGATGTATCCAAATGTTAGCAAGCTCAAACTCCGAAAATAAACTCTTTACCATTGTTCTTTCTCTATTCTAGAGGTGGAAAGTGGGTGAACAGTGACTGGAGTCATATGTGCTGACTTGAGCTTGCCACTTAATTTTCACCTCAGAGACAAGAAGAAGGGATTGGAAACCGAGGTGTGTGTTTTGTCATAACAAACGCCTTGTGCTGACTTCTAAGGCACACACTGTATTGTTCTCAGACCCAGTGGCAAGAGACCTTGCCTGTTAGTGGAAAAACAGTCACAAGACCTCTGCTGTAGCATTCATTAGCACTACTCCATGGTGTCTGCTGAACTTGAACTCCTCCCCTACTGCTGGTTGGCACAGATTTTGCTGGCTTGCTATTACACTGTACCTGCGAAGTGGATTTGTTGCCAGCTGCACCTTTGAAAATGTTGAGCTTGTGGGCTTAACTAGGTTTTAAGCATTTATCCTTGCATTTTATTCTAGGGTTCTGTACATCATAAATGTTGATGTTGTTCTATTTGTAAAGCCTAACACTGTCACATGGATTGCTGGGCTAACATTTAGCTTTTGCTTTTGTCCACAGTTTGTTCTTGCTCTGGAGTGTATCCAGCTGATAAGGACATCACAACCGTCGGCTGACAACCTGAGTGGCAACGGCCTCGATTTGTGACCAGCTGTTCTCCATCCCTGGATCAGTCCTACCCCGTCTGTCCTCATTCCCGCCCGCCCGATCACTCCCCCCAAAGTGGCACGATGGGGGTGGAGAAGGAGGTGGACACTGCGTCGACTGGCTCCATGCGTCTTAAGCAGGAGATCTCCCTGCTCCACGGGGTCTGCCTCATCGTGGGCAACATGATTGGTTCCGGCATCTTCGTCTCCCCCAAAGGAGTCCTGTTGTACACGGGCTCCTACGGCCTGTCTTTAGTGGTGTGGGTCATTGGCGGGGTCTTCTCTGTTTTCGGAGCGCTGTGCTACGCAGAGCTGGGAACCACCATCCGCAAGTCCGGGGCCAGCTACGCATACATCCTGGAGTCCTTTGGAGGCTTCCTGGCTTTTGTCAGGTGAGGTTTCTTCATTTGACCTGTTAGGCTGTGCTACAGTTCGCCTGGAATTCAGGTTAACAGGCCAGTGTGTGTGAGGTCCTTGAGCCATTAGTGTTCACCTGCAGGATCTTTGTATTTAACCTCTATTGTTGCCGAGGTTCGTCATGTTTAGAATGTGTTTTTCCTAAGAGCTCTTTAAAAAAGGCGATGCGCTTTTATTTCTGAATTTCCTGTTAATCTTAATCGCTAGGCTCTGGACGTCCCTGATGATCGTGGAACCGGCGTGCCAGGCAGTCATAGCCCTAACCTTTTCCAACTACCTGGTCCAACCCTTCTACCCCACCTGTGTAGCCCCCTACCACGCTGTGAGGCTCATAGCAGCAGTCATCATCGGTAAGATGAGTCCGACTCAGTTCTTTACCTGCCTCGCCTCAGACCGGGTTTGGGTTCACTAAGTGGAAAAGATTTTGAAACGTGAATCTTAACCTGACGTAATTCGAGTAATTGTTAAAAACCTGTATATGTCTTTGTTTTGAGGCAAGTTTGCCTTTAAGATGCCTACTCTATTATTATACTATTAACCAGCATTTATAATGTACTATTTTCCCCAATGTTCTTCATTGTCCAGCAAACAAAAGCACAATTCTATTCATGTTGGCAACCAATTAAAGTTGTTCCATCTTCAGATCTACATACATCAGATATTTTAATCTGTCGTGTGTCGGTGTGCTTGGGAAATTCCTACCCGTCGTGTAATGGAACATTTCCCATAGCTTACTGCAGTGTGTGTATTGAAATAATAGTTTATCAAAATTACAGGCTAAGCAAAGACAAATAAATGATATTATAAAGCTTGCTTCCCCAAATGATATTATAAAGCTCTTGCTTCCCCAAAGCAAACGTCCAGGTTGCAGTGCTTTAGGTGGAGACTGTGCATTTGACATGCAGCTCATGCACATTTTGCAGTGGTATAACTAGATTGACAGGCCCCTGTAGTCACTGTGGAGGATTCTCCCTGCATACCTTACGACAGGATATTCAAGTCTCACCCTAGGAGGGCCGGAACCTGTGGTTTTTATCATTATTCATTCACACAACTGGTGCCCCAGGACTAAACAGGTCCCTGATTGGAGGAATGCATTGAAACAGTGCAGTTGATCTGGCTTCTAGGGTCAGATTAGGACAAAGGGGGGGGTGGCAGCTGAAATCGTCAGGTATCATCTTGATCTGCAATACAACCAGGAGGACTTTGGACAGGGACAGAAACCATTCAAGCCTGGTACTCCGCAGGTGTGGGCCAAGACCTCATGTCCTCCTTAGTTTAAAATGCCAGAAGACAGGGAAAATGTAGACCCTACTCCCCCAGCACAATAATATAGCAGTGTAAGACCTTGGGTCTGAGACAGGGGGGTCCAGTGACACTGGTCCTATTCAGGGGAGGGCCACTTATTTTAAATCATTGGTTTTGAGCTAGACCACACTCAATAGTCTACAACTTTCTGGTTCAGGGGAACTTATTTTAAAATTGAGAAGATCAGGCATCTGACTCGCCAGGGAGCCATGGAGAGGATGGCTATAGAGCACGGCTAGCTGCTTTAGCTAGTGACATTGCATTTCATCATTATGTTGAGTCCAAAGAACTCCAAGCTTCCAACTGCTGTTTTTATGGCCACCTATACCGCATCCCTTGGGCTTTAGGCGATAATATTGACCATGCACAGGCAATAATATAGCCTTTGTGAAAATTTTATATTATCCCTGTCTGCGCATTGTAGGTAGAAACGATCATTTGTTCATTTTACCTTTTACAGGAATCCGTGATGGCAAACATCTCCATGTTGTATTGTCGGGAAATTGATTTAAACGATATACAGTTCTGTACACTACAAAGTTTGACAACTGGCCCGGCTATGGCACTTTGATCCGGACAGAACCCTCTGTATTACTTTTTGTGTAATTTCCTGTGTGACACCATGCCAGGGGGTTATGAATGCATGTTATTTTTTTCAGGCAGAGCTGAGCAAGTCAAGGTCAAATATTTGTGCTTTGTGTGACCAACAGTTGCCTCATGTTTAGTTGAATCGCATTAACATTCCTTCATAAGTTGTGCGAGTGTATGAACGCTGATTCCCTGGTTTGTGTAGGAGACAAAGAAACATGTTTTGACATCTCATTAGCTAATTCAAGAGCTACTCAGTGGTATGTTTGTAGTGGAGGGAGGGGGTTGTTCTGTTATGTCCTGGTATGGTTTGTAATGTAACAGTATCTGTTAAATACTAGCCTGGTCACCAGTAGGGAATTGGGTCATGTCCAGGGTCACTGGGGTCCATTCCTATGTTTCTATAATGTTGTGCGTAATTCCTAGGCACCGTAAGGTCACGTGTTCGTCCCTTCCTAAGACTTGCATAGTGCTGTATGTGTTTTCAGATAATCAAATTCAGCGTGGTTTGAATCAGTCTTTGAATATCACAGAGTCCTTGTTAGAGCCAAAACCATTAACTTGAAACATACCATAGGCTATAACGACTGTCGTAAAGTACACATCACTGAAGCATTTGGAGGTCGTGTGAAGCCACTGAAGCATTTGGAGGTCGCGTGAAGCAGCTGAAGCATTTGGAGGTCGCGTGAAGCAGCTGAAGCGTAAACACTCTGAACAGCAGCATTAGCTCTTTGTAAAAGGTCTGGTAAACCTCCCACTCTAACCAATGAAGGGAATCCGTTCATAGGATTCTTCTAGACTATATAGACACTCTGTGCTGCATCTTACTGTCGATTGACTGAGATGCTTTGGTAAAAGATAAACATAGGCTGAATGGCATTTTTTACATTACTAGAAAGACATGAAAGTGTTGTACATTGTCAGGTGTCAGTGATATCTGAGCAGGGGAACGCAACCAAAGCCGGAGGTTTTTCGTTACCATGTGAAGTGATGCTTGGCAGCTAGTTTAGATTTGGTACTCCCACCCCAAATGAAATATGAACCTATTGAAAACAGAGGCTGAATGAATGAATGGGAATATACTTATTAGAGTGTAAGAATGAATGTCATTGGCCTCGTGTTACTACTTCAATGTCAATCTAATCACGATTTAGTTACACATTTTAAATATGGACTACCTGTGGACTTTTTTATTTTTACATGTTGTTAATAACATCCATTGAATTGAACACAATTGAAAAGGGAAAATTCTCAACATGTCTGCTTATCAAGAAAATGGATTGGCTTAGACTCTCTGCCCATTTATAATATTAGCAGCTGCATAAAAATCTGTGATTGGTCAGTTTCTGGAGAAATGCTTGAATAACCTCAGCCTGGGTTGTTCGGATGAGAGAAACTAGAGGGGAAATGCTCAAGCACTTCTGACACGTCAACTAAGTCAATGTTTGCGCCAGCCGTCCGCTCAAGCTGCTCAACCGGTCAGATTCTGCTTAGCTCCTAATAAATGAAATGTTATGTAACTTAGTTTCCTCAACAGGAAGTTCTGTGTTTTTCCCGGTTAGCCTCTGGTATGCTCTAGCTGTTACTAGATTGCTTCAAGGTATGTGGAAACCTGGCAATGGAACGTCTTTGAACATGATGGGTGTCAACATGGGGTTGTCCCCCAGTGCCCATGCTGCCATATCAGTCTTCAGGGGAGACTTTGCAGTAGATGTAAAGCATTAGTGAGACCGTGTGCTGATGTCCGGTGATGGGTGTTTGATGTAGTCTGTACTTCCACAATTTTTAAAAATTATTCCTGGTCCCATCCGCCCATAATTCTTGTTTTTAACAAAAAAAGTTATTGTCAACAGTGCGAGACCTTATGGAAATAATGTTTTTTATGCGTGGATAATGCTAAAGGTCCCAAAGCACACATTGCTGCTTTAGACAAATCAGATGCCATTTTGTGTCATTGTCTTTACTGATCTGGTTAAAGCCTTTGACTCAACTTCTGCATCCATATGAATGGATGTTTAAATTGACAATTTTACTCTCATCCACCTTCATGCTGAAAACCCTATCCTAACACAACTGGCCCCTCGCTGAATCTTCAACATGACTTTAATAACATCCAAAATCCATCTGTTTTATCTGAGCGCAAGAAGTTGTGTGTATTTTAAAATGTATTTTTATTATTGAATTCCAACCTGAAAGATGGTGTCGTATGGTGGTGTCTTGTTAGGCAATTTTCTGTAGTATGGGCTATTCTAATGCCGTTGTTTCTCTATGGGTGTGACTGAAATGGCTGAGTCCACAAATCTTTGGCCATGTAGTGGAACATCTGTCTCGGCTTGACCCACATGGGCAGTTAAGTACACTATGAGGTGTTATTTCCACTTTTTCCTTTGCAGTCCTTTTCTAGGATGACAATGCAAAGCCATGCGCACATCCATATGGACCAGCGCTTCACCAGTCAAGGTAGGTGTGTACAATTGACTTGGATGCAACACTGTTCCTGCAAACCTGTGTTATCAAACATTGCGAAATTCCTACAAATTTCAACCCATGTGTAGAACCCGCTTCTAGTCGTGGTTGGATCTATTGTGCTCAATTCCCACTAGCAGCAAGTCCTTTTCTTGAAAACGGGCCATGGATTGGGAACTCATGGTCCAAGCACACACATCTGTGGGTGAACATCTACCTGGGATCACGTCTAGTAGAGTACAGCCAGTCTTAATCGCTTGGTGAACTAAGTTCAGTTAAGGGTCACATCTGATGTAATATACCATACGTGTCCGCTGGTAGTAAGCAAACAACCATTGCGGTCCTGATATGTCATGAGGTAGGACAACAATCTCCAACAATTGACTTAATGTCTGGCACATGTAGTCACTTGCAAATATATTTTTGAGTTTTTCCGCAAACAGTTAAGCATTTTGCCCACACCACTATAGATATTAGATATCGTTACTCTTTAGAAACTGAAAAATTACCATATGGGGTTAAAAACAGAAATATGCACATATTTGGCGTGCAACGGTTCCATGTATCCCGAATGTTTTTGTTTTCGCATTCAAATCCCCAGGGTTATTACGCATGCCAGGATAGGGTCAGAAATGTGCCCCGGGTTGGTAAAACGAAGCCCCAGGATCCTCGTGTGGGGGGGGGGTTGCTGTGCGCCGTTCTGACCAGTCAGATCCACATCTACCTGCAGGTGCAGAACAGAGTGATCCCTGATGGGCATTACATGAAGTGTTGGCTCAGGCGTAGACACGCTGGGATTTGGATGTTATCCACCTCCCGTCTGAAGTCCTTCCAAAAGCCAGAAGCCCCGTCTGACTAAGCTTGCTGGAGTCTGGGCAAACCTTGTCGAACACGACGACCTGGTTTAGTAACTTTACAGAAGAATTTGACACGGCAAACGGCGTGTCACACCCAAGGGTTTGTTTTTCAGGGAAGTTCAATCTTTCAACCAGTCTGTTTTATCCAAGAGAAGGAATTCTGTGTTGTAGTGATGTCAGGAGTCGTCGTCTCCCCCCCCCTTATCCACATTCCACCTGGAGTCATTCCTAAAACAATTAGCCTCGTCAGACTAACCAATTGCAGATGTCCGTGTCCGGTCCTTTGTATTCAATGCCGGCTGACCCGTCCAACCCACTGACCTCTGCTGTTGGTCTTTCCTCCTTTTCCCTCCCAGGTCTCCTGACCGCTGTGAACTGTATGAAGGTGAAGTGGGGGGCCATCCTCCAGGTCATCTCCACGGTAGCCAAGGTCCTGGCTCTCATCGTCATCATCATAGCCGGGATGATCAAGCTAGGACAAGGTATTAAGCACCCTGCTGGTAGTCTTCGTCATTGTTTTAGTCTTCATCATAGGCTGACTCTCCATGAGCATGCGTACGCCTCTTCGCTTACGATTTAGCAGTCGCTGACAATGACTTTGTTCCCGTAGACCTGAATCTACATTTGTGTCCTGTTCTCCTCCATCTGCAGGACAGACGGCAAACTTTGAGGATTCCTTTAAGGGTTCTAAGTGGAACCCTGGGGACTTTGCCCTGGCCCTGTATGCAGCTCTGTACTCCTACTCCGGCTGGGACACTCTTAACTTCATCACAGAAGAGATCAAGAACCCAGAGAGGTAGGCGGCTGCCAATCCTGCCATCGAAATGTCTCTAGACGGTTCC
Source organism: Esox niger (assembly GCA_016801105.1). NCBI lineage: Eukaryota > Metazoa > Chordata > Actinopteri > Esociformes > Esocidae > Esox > Esox niger. The sequence goes on from JACXGJ010004362.1 coordinate 37,280, forward strand.
GCCATACCCCTGCTGACACGCCCAGTCCTACAGGACACTTTCACAGAAATGTTTTTATCTGTATCTCGCAGGAACCTCCCTTTGGCCATTGGGATCTCCATGCCCATCGTCACGGTGATTTACATCCTGACTAACGTGGCTTACTACACCGTGATGAATGCTGACACTGTGCTGTCCTCGGAAGCCGTGGCGGTGGTAAGGCCTATGCTGCTTCAGGGCAGGAGGTTAGGTGGGATCCTGGTTAGGGACTGTCATGTGAAGTCAGTCCTGTTACAGTGTGGTCCCTCTCTCATTCCACATGCACTTGCTTTGGATGCTTGTGGAGACGACAACCGTCATTATTTTAGAGAATCCTGTGTCCTCCCATCCTGACCAGTAACCTAACACTTAATTTAATTCTGAATCTCTATATAACCCTAACCGCAACTCCAAGCCTTTAATAGATGTTTTTGTGTAAGTGAGTGCTGGCACATTGTGCTTGTGTTGTTTCATGGTTTACTATGATTGTAAGGGCTTTTGGTTGGCCTGTGTACACACTGTGGTCAACCCATTATCAGGTCATGAGGCAGGTCTTAATTGGTTGCATCTGTTTAGTGTAGTGAATTGCATTCACCGGTAGTAGACTGGCTGTTCTGCTTGCCTGGTGGTCTATCTACATCAGTCCACTATTCAACTGGGACACTAAATGTCATGATAACAAAGTTTCAGGGAAGTGCTCTTACTGATGAGGTTAGCTTGTGCACCGGACGCTGCTAATCGAGGATGATGATGATGATGTAATTGCTAAAACTGCCCTGACTGAGGGAGCTTTTCGGCACGTTGACAGTTTGCCGTCATAGATGTGTTCAATTCAGGACCTCAACTCAAAATTCTGGTCAAAAAGCAATGAATTAGCAATTTCTTAAATCTTTGCATTGGCTTCCGGTCAGTTGGAATATACTTCTTAAAGTGGTGCTTCTAGTTTATGACTCTCTGAATGGTTTAGGACCCGAATACATTTCTTATGTTTTAAGAATATAAACCGAGCAGGGCTCTTAGATCCATTAACTCAGGTCAGCTAGTAGAGCCCAGAGTCCAAACTAAACATGGAGATGCTGCGTTTAGCAGTGATGCTGCACACAACTGGAATAAACTACCAGAAGATCTTAGATGTTCACCAAACATGTCCATTTTTAAATCCAGGCTAAAAACACTTCTCTTATCACGTGCCTATGACTGAGCTCTCAAACTTAACCCAACTGTGAGCCTTATAGCTTCCTATGTTTTTATAACAGTACTGTTTAGTCTTACAGCTTTTATAGATTCCTATGTTTTTATTCTATTTTATTATTTTCTTTTATTATGCTGTATTTTATGTTTCTCTTTTTGATTTATTTTGTTAAATGTATATCTTGCTATCTTTTACCAATTGTAATCCTAGTTCTGGTGCTATCAGAGGAATAACCTGCTGATGATGGATCTGACTGTTTAGATTCTAGTGCATTATTATTCTTATTTTCACTGTGAAGCTCATTGAATTGCTTCTATGTATGAATTGTGCTATATAAATAAACTTGCTTGCTAATCTGTGTTTAAGTTGATATCAACTCTGGTTGCTGTATGCCAGTACTTAATGTGACGTTGTGTCTGCAGACGTTTGCTGATGAGGTTCTGGGCTGGGCCCGGTGGCTGATTCCCCTGTCGGTGGCCATCTCCTGCTACGGTGGCCTGAACTCCTCCATCATCGCCGCCTCCCGGCTGTTCTTTGTGGGCTCCAGGGAGGGCCATTTACCCAACGTCCTCTGCATGATACATGTCGAGCGCTACACCCCGATCCCAGCGCTGCTCTTCAACGTGAGTGTACGCCTTAAATGGCGCGTGCATGCTTTCCACCAGTGACCACTCATAATCAAGCATGGATGGAGCTGATCTTGATTTGGTCAATGGTGGCATGTACCTGATACAGGATCGTGTGTCCCTGATCCAGGATCAGATTAGTCAATTCATGTATGTATGTGTGTGTCTCCTACAGGGTGGCATGTCCCTTCTTTACCTGTGTGTGGAGGATGTGTTTCAGCTCATCAACTACTTCAGCTTCAACTACTGGCTGTTCATAGGCCTTTCCATCGCCAGCCAGATTTATCTCCGGGTCAAGTTTCCTGAAATGCCCCGGCCTGTGAAGGTGAGGTTCGTGCCGGTTGTGTTCCGTTATCAGCCGCTCTGGGGAATGTAGTGGGCACGGAAAGGAGTACCCTGTTAATGTCAACTTTTTTTTCTTTTTCTCCCCCACTCCTCCCTGGCTTGTCGGGGGTGTAGCTGTCTCTGTTCTTCCCCATTGTGTACTGCGTGTGCAGTGTGTTCCTGGTGGTAGTTCCCTTGTACAGTGACACCATTAACTCCCTGGTGGGCATCGGTGTTGCTCTGTCTGGTGCTCCGGTCTACTACATCTGTATCCATCTGCCCCCCTCCTCCAGACCTGCCTTCCTGGCCAGGATGCTGGGTGAGTGCAACAGCCTTTAGAAGGATGGAATAAGAATAGAGTTGCTCTGATTCAAATGGCAGTCGATTCGGAGGGAGTGTGTACCTGTTCTACAGGTGGTGGGGAAAAGCAGTTGTGTTGGCTGCTTTTGGGATTTGACTTTAAAGGGCTAGTTTTGGTATTTATGTGGATGTCATGTAAAGCATAGTATGAAGGAGGTTATGGTGTAGGTTCTCATGGTGGGTCACAGGCACAACCCACTGAAATTGCACTTGGTACTGGTTTTGACTTTCTGTTTCGTTTCCTTTCCTCAGA